>JANHZT010008454.1:168833-182127 GCA_032468215.1 Stegonotus admiraltiensis | reverse complement strand
GGCTGTTCACCGCCCTGAGTCCTTATTGGAGAAGGGCGGTATACAAATTGAATTAATAAATAAATAAATAAATAAATAAATAAAATTAATCAAAACATTTAAAATTAGTTCCTTTTATTTTACGAGCAATAGATAGCTTTATGAGCAATATATTGAACCCTCACTCCTCAAATAAAGTTGTAAATGTGATGCAAAATCGATAATTAAATATATATATCAAAGAGTGAAAATTTTATATATTTTAAAAATACATAATTGATTGATTTAAATCTTTAAAAATACAAACTTAAAAAAGAATTCCATGGTGATAGGTGGTGGGAACAGAGAACAAAATACCAAGAAGAGCTCCAGCTAAGATTCTAAAATTCCAATTTACTAGAGTGGTAAGAATTTTAAGACAAGAGCTACAGGAATGAAACAGCAAGAACTGTTTCTTTTGTGGACATGACTACACTCTCAGTGCTAAAGAGTTATACACCAACAAAATATTATAGAGTAGTTACTTTGATAGCATTTGGTTTCATCTACTATGGTAAGCCAGTTTAACAATATGCAGTCCCCCCAATCACTAGCTATAACCTCTAGCCAAGTTCCACAACTTCTTTTTCTGCTTTGGCCCATTAACAAATAGCACCACCCAACCACAGCTTGAATTCCCACAAGATTTGGAGATGCTGAACAGCCTTCAGCTTTCCCCTCATGCATTGGTTTGAGTTATAATTGCTATAAACATAGTGAAGGAGAATTACTACCAACAAAAAGACCCATTCACCATAAAGAGACCAAGATGAAAAGTGACAGTTGGAGAGAATATACAACTCAAGTTACCTAACTTAGCAAGTCCTTGCATGCATTGCACAATAAATTACCAGTTTGAAATACCCACTTGCATTTATACTGTACATTATGGTTATGAATTGTGGAATAAGGATGATTTGCCAGGGTGAGGTTCCAAAATCACCGGTGATATCTGGGTATCTACTTTGCCTGGGGTGTTTTTGCTCCTTTTCCATGAAACCACAATGCTCAGTTTCTATTCAATCTACACAGTTAAGAATAATGTTTTTCAAACTTGGTAACTTTTAGATGGGTGGACTTCAGCTCCCAGAATTTCCCAGCTAGCATGCTGGCTGGGGAATTCTGGGAGTTGAAGTTCACTCATCCTAAAGTTACCAAATTTGAAAAACATGATTTAGAGTTTAGCAATCTTGGCCTCAGATGTATTTTTCTGCTTCTAATCCAAGCCATCACTAAATATATCTGGCAATTAACACAGTTCAGGCAATTAACACCAGCTGGATCATTTTACATATTAGCTGTAAGTGTTCAGTCATCTGAAAAGGGCTGGTTTGAATTCTCTCTTCTCCCACTAATTCTCTTTGGAGATTTAACTTGCTGGCCTAAATAACTGGCTTCTATCTCTAGAGTTTAAGAAGTAGCATGCATGTGGAGTTGCTCTTGGCTTTGTACCATAACAGTACCAGGTCAGCATACCCCAAACAAGCTGTACGTGGGATTGGCAACGGAGTTTGACTTTTTAATTAAACAATCTACTTTCAAAGACTTAAAGTATTTGGCAAGAGGAAATTCATATTAGGATATATAGGTTTTATATATTTTTTTTAAAAAGCATGAATATATCTCCCTCCTACTCATGCTATCTTCAGATCTCTCCTAGAAGCCCTTCCTCCCCCCCCCGCCCCCCGCAAAAAACAACAACACAGTGCAATGTTGCCAAGATGACTTAGTGATTCCCAAAAAGAACACTGTAATGTCCCAAGGATATTCTTTGGTGTCCTCTCAGGGATATCAATGAGGTTTTTTTTAAAAAAAAAAAGGCAGGAGACATACAGAATCACACAACTGAAACCCCATCTCTTTTATGTGTTACAAAAGTGCATTAAAAGGGGCAGACTTTCCATGGTTGCAGCTGCAACCTTTTTGACTTCCCAAATACCCCTGTCTCTGTTGCTCCAAGTTGATGTGTAAAAACCTAGTCTGTGTCAAACTGTTTTCTGATATTAAAGAGTGTCACTTGATGAAACCCAGAAGGTGTATTTACTCTATCAAAGTGCCTGTTCTCCCCAATATTTGGCTGGCCCAGATTCTGCTGGCCTTTAGGAAGATTTTGAAAATCTGGTTCTTTCCCAGGACAGGACCAGGATGGTTTATTTGTGCACAGTAAACACTGATATTTTGTGTTTGGTCCCTACCTGGTGCATGTCGTAACCTTTTATTATTGCTTTGCCCTTTTATACTGTGAGTTTATTAATCCCATTATCTGCCCAGAGTCACTCTGCAAGTGAACAGCTGAATTGGTTCCTCAAACCCAGAGGTGGGTTTCAGCAGGTTCTGACAGGTTCTGGAGAACTGGTAGCAGAAATTTTGAGTAGTTCTGAGAACAGGTAAATACCACCCCTGACTGGCCCTGCCCTCATCTATTTTCTGCCTCCCGATTCCCAGCTAATCAGGAGGAAATGGGGATTTTGCAGTAATTTTCCCCTGGAGTGGGGAGGAAATGGAGATTTTACAGTATCCTTCCCCTGCCATGCCCACCAAGCCACGCCCACAGAACTGGTAGTAAAAATATTGAATCCCACCACTGCTCAAATCTACCTTCTACTTCAATATCTAAATCAAGGAGTTTCCTTGGGTGATGTCAGTCTTTCAAGGTAGACCCAGTCAGAAAACAGAATCTGCAAGAATAGTGGAATTTGACTTCATTGTTTTAGGTTAAAGTAACAAAATTTTGAGAAAACCTCATCGGGTTTTTCTTCTTGCTCTTAGCGAATTAAGACTGAGTCATTTGGAGTTTCTTTTTTTTTTAATATTTAGAACTTTATTAAATTTCAAAAATAGATGGTTAAGTACAAAATTAAAACAAAAAGGAAAAAATAAAGAAGACATTGTGAGTTATGTTTCTTTTTAATGCTTTCTTCATTTCCTGAGCTTGAAATACGAGTATGTGTTAATAACTGTCACTGCATTGTTTCTCCAAAGTCTTTTCTATGCTTCCTTTATAGGAGCATACTTTACTGTTGCAAGTTGATAGAGGTAGCCCATGTTGCACATGTGGCATGACAGACAGTTCTATTACACATCTCTCTCTTGTTCTGAAGCCTTTTTGACTCCTTCTGTTCTTTAGCTAAAACAACTGCATGGGAAGAGTTTCCTAGCCATGATGCCTCCCACTGAGGATTGAATGAAGCATGAGAAGCCAAGGAGACTACAAACAGCTAGAGAAATTATTGCACAATGAAAAACAGGAGATTGTCAAGCAAACATACAACTGAGGTACATTAAGAAATTTGTGCCCATTCCATAAGAAATTCATAATTTATTCATAATTAATCATTTCTTTTCCTTGAATGAAAATAATCCAAAACTGTCAAAAATGTTTCAGCACTGCTCTAATGAATTGAAGCAAATTGCTTACAGTATAGCTTTCTTAGTATTGTGCAAAACCACAAGAACAGTAATTCATTTGTGTTAAGTAATTACAGTGGCATCCATGAAGTCTCTTGGGCACAATCTTTAGCAGTCTAGACACCAACTCCTCCTCCTGAAAATATTGATATTAAAATTACTTTACTTTCCTCTAAATTCTTCAGATGTTTTGCTAGAAGCTATTTCTAGGGCAGAAATGACAAACCAATGGCCCTTTAAATGTTATAGAACAACAGCTCCTACTTTCCCCTGCCAATGTCCATGTAGCCAGATAAGTGGTAGGTTACCCACATCTTCAGAACCACGTGTTCCTTTCCCTGCTTTATAGTTACTGTAAAATTATTTTTACAATGAACTAGAAGGAAAACACTTACTGTTCCCTCCCAATGTCCTCAAAAATTGTTAACTGAATTTTTCACTTGACAAGGAACCAATTTCTAAATATGCTTTGAGAACAAATGCAGATTAGGAGATTAAGAAGGTCTATGAAACAGCCAACCTTAGAACATAAGAAGAACCAGGACAAAGGCCTATCTCTAATAAGTATAGTTAGTTTTTCTACCCTACTGAGTGTCGAAAAGGGAGTGTGCACGCTCATCTGGCCTGCAACCCAGAAGGGAAGCTGCCCACAGCACATGCGCATGCCTGAAAATGAACTTCTGGTTTCTGGTGAACGCATGCACATGCGCATGTACATGCGCAGTGGCCAGTTAGTCTTCCAGTTACTGGTATGCATGCACACGCAATGATCAGCTGGCCAGTGCGCATGCTCATGCAGGAAAACTGAAGACCAGCTCTTCCAGTTTCCAGCATTGCCACACACAGGAAGGCAAGTTGATCGTCATGCACGCATGCGTGCCAGAAATCCAGAAGAGGAACGGGCACGCATGCCATAGGTTCGTCACCATGGTTCTATCCCTTCTCACCAACTCTTGTTTGGATCTAATTCAGTAAACAACAGTATAAGAGTTGTCTTCCATCATGTTTTTCTGAATTTCTAAAACCAACTCAGGTTATGCTACCAATATCTTCCAACCCAATTGTCATTAACAAAGTGAAAGGCATGTAACCAAGAAAAGTATGAGGATTGCTGATTTACCCAAAGTGCCGTAGGGCCAACCACTGATTTACTTCATATTTCAATGAATTTACCACAGATAAATCTAGCCACAAGAGATTCCCTTGCCACTAAATCCTAGGGTTTAAGCAGGCAAGGAGCCATGAAGGGTTGGAACACAATACCATGTAATACAAAGCTGTAAATATTAACTTGGTGGAAAACTATTTTATCAGTGTTCTCTTGGAAGCTGGGATTAAACTGTTCATTAAAAGCTATTTCATACATTCCACTGTAAGTGGGGTTTTTTTTTTATTAAAAAAAATCTAAAACAGTTCAAATCTTGGCAATGACGTGATGTGATAAACACTGTTCTGGGACTGCAAAGGAATCTCCCAGTGATTATGAGAATTTATGAGATAAAGACAGCTCCCTAGTTGGAAATTTTCCCTCGGGAGAAAGAGAGTGCTGTTTTTGATAATGTTATAATTACTCCCCCTTCCCACTCTGAAGAGAAGGATGTTGATGGGGGCTTTGAAGATTTCCTACTCTGTAGTTGGGTTTTACAGGCATGACTGTAACTCTTCTGAGCTGACATCATTTCCTGTTCTATAGTTGTCTAGTACAACTCGGATTCCCAGCATCAGAAATAAGTTCCCAAAGCAAGATTTCCATTAAAAAGGGTTCAGTAGACAGTGGATCCAGTAAATGAATAACAGCAAATTATGCTGGCTTAGCTTTGTGGCTTGGCAAGGCGACATCTTTTGTCTGGAGGAGTCAGTGGTTATTAAAAACAACATATTGTGGGAGAAAGGAAGACACTTAAAAAAAAAAGCAATTATTATTCTAATAACATTGCTGAGAGAATGTACTGGGGACCCCCTTCCTTAAAAAGTTAGTCCCAAGCAGTGGTAGGTTGCCCCCGGTTCGCACCGGTTCTATAGAACCAGTACTAAAACCAACGGGAGGCTCCGCCCACCGACCCCAACATCATCAAAACACTTCTGCACATGCACAGAAGCTTCTGCGCTTGTGCGCAACCCCTCTGCAAACCAACAGTAAAAGGTAAGTAGAACCAGGGGTGGGTTCTACTTACCTTTACTACCAGTTCGCAACAGGGCCGTGTTTGCTTGCTTTCTGTGCATGCACAGAAGCATTTTGATGACATCGGGGTCAGTGGGCAGAGCCTCCTGCCAGTTTTACTACCGGTTCTATAGAACCAGTGCGAACCGGTGGCAACCCACCACTGAGTAGAGCCCACCCCTAGTCCCAACCTAATGTCTTAAGACAAAGGCCAGCTTTTGACTGTCAAGGTAAAAGTCATAGGACACTATCTGAAGTAAGTGCAGAGTTATATTTGGGAAATCCTTGTTTAGGAAACCAAATTGTTTTCTGAAACAATTTTCTTGTTTCAGAAAAATCCCAAACTGTATTTTCTATGAACTACTTGTCAGCTGTTTCAACCATACGGTAGCCTTGTTCCTGTCCACTTTTTAATACCCTGTACATGCATTAAAAGAGTCCTACCCGTGCATTTCTTTCAAGTGGAGGTTTTTATCCAGCAAAGCCATCTGAGGTTATTCTAGAGCTGCCATCCTCATTTTTAGACAGGAAATTCTTGTGGGCTTCCTGGTGCATTTTGTCCTCTTTCCTATTGAATATTTATAGTAAACCCATGCAGAAGATCACTGAAACATGCTCATGAGGTTCAGCTTTCATTACTTTCCAGCTTCAAAGCAGACCACGCGGTTTCTGTTTTCAAAACGTTGGCCATCTTTAGCTCTTCAATTGCAAAAAGAGCTTTCTTCAGCTGACAATGCTCCTCAAATGACCACTAAGAATGACAAATGGTGCCATGGTAGAGACATGTTTGTCATGTCATTAGCTAAAAGTGCATAACTGGAGCCATACTTAAATCATATTTACATGTATCTTGAGCTGTGAGAAAAACCAAGATGGGAAAGTATACTTCATCTGAAAAGCATACTCTTAAGGAGATGCACATTCTTCTGAAATTCTAGCCACTGAATTCAAGACAATAGCTTCCATGGCTAGACTAATTGCATTTGCAATAGAAATAGCTGGGTTTGATATAAAAATCATTACTCTATTATTTATAATAAACTTGGAAGTCATGTTTGCAATTTTGCTTGTCTTTTATTTTCATATATTTCCCTGTTTCTAAATACTGTTGGCTGCCTTGTGCATTCGGTGTATAGACAGACAGGCTATGAACTGAAAGACATAATATAAATATCTGAGAATAAAAATGTCTTTATTTTCCCCAGGTAGCTTATTGAGCAAATCACATTCCTGTAGCTTCACTTCCCATCAGGGGCCTCTGCAGAGGATGGCCAAAACATCAAAATGGTAGCCATCGCTACACAATAAAATTCCTGCCCCCTTTTTTATGTGCAGAATGTGACTTTGATTGTGCAGTTGTAATCACCAACTTGAGTTTTTTCACCTGTCTCCGCAGATGCACTGCTGCCCTTTATAATATGGAGAAGCTAATGCTACCTCACCTTGCAGGATTCTTGTGATTCTCACGTAGGAAAATTTTTGAAGAGATGGAAGTAGACTTTTATCTGAAGAAATTTGTAAAAGAAAGAAGGTGAGGTGGCTGACATTCTCTTTTTCTTCTTCCTCCCAAGAGATATTCTTTTTTGTTTTGTGTAGGGGCATCCACTGGATCTGTCTAAAAATAACACATGTTGGTGGCTGCAACTGTAAGATTTCTTGCATACATAGTGACATATATAAGTGGCAGTGCTCCTATCACAAAGTTGTGGCCACCATCTTGCTTTTTTGACCCTTCTTCAGATGCCTCTGGTGTTGTGTTTCTCACAGTCAAGTCCCAGGGAGAAACTGTCGCACTTAAGCTTATATTCAAAAATTGCCTTGGCAACACTTTATAGATTCTAAGACCTCCATTGTAGATGTTCGTTGGTTCATGAAACATCTGCAAGAAACCAACCAAACTCAGTGGCAGCATGGAAGCTTCTGACCTAATATGTTTTTTTCTGGAACACTGAGACTCAGCACCAAGGACCTCACAAATCTTCTGTTTTCCTCCTGGTGCTTTTGAATTTATTTCAAATATCTTGTTATCTTCTTCCGGATGAAATAAAAAACAACAAAACAAAATTAGTGAATAACAATAAACAAGATTAACAGAATAATAATACCATGCTGCAGGAGGAAGTCAACTCAGCCACGTCAAGCCGAAAAACCTACCACCACAACAGGATCATCTAACAATTAGGGCCCATGTTTGGGGGAACCATCCTGGTCTCCAGAGATTTATGAAATACTAGCAGGATCAGAGTGAAATGAATCTCATGGGAGGGGGTGCTTCCGTAAGACATTTTATAGACATAATCCATAGTACCGTCCAGGATCTAGTGAGCTGGATAAACGGGGAGTCCCTGGAAGACTTCAGAGATGTACCGTTTCCCTGAAAATAAGACCCTGACTTATATTTTTTTGAACCCTGAAATAAGCGCTTGGCCTTATTGCCATGCGCTCAAAATCCTGATTGGGCTTATTATCAGGGGATGTCTTATTTTGGGGGAAACAGGGTAGAAAGAAAGGGATGATTCTCTTGGCTGACACCACTCCTACCTAAAGTAAGAAACTGCTTACTTCTCCCTACCTCATAAGAATTTCACCAGAATGTTCTCCCTTGGAGCAAGGAAATCAAACACAATTGTAGGGCAGGGGGTGGTGGGTGGTATGCAGAATAATTTTTGGGACACAGTACTAGGGAAAATGCTTTAAATAACCAAATGTTTCTGATCAACTAATGAGAGAATTTACCAATAGAAATGAACAAGTCTCTAGTCTCTTTGAAGAATTAGGAAACGTCTGGCAATTTTTTTGAAGTTCTGGAGAGGTGGATCTATGACACAAACCAAGCTCTATGCTTCAGTACAAAGAGGGGGTGGGTGGGAAAGAACCTCTTTGTATATTTAGCATTTGTTTAGCATTTCCTCAATGAGAGAGTCAGCTGCAGACTCCTGCCAACTCTCCAATGCATTGGAGCAATCACACTCCTGATAATGAAAGGGATAGTTTTTCCAAATTCCACTCTACAGCTTTCACTACCAGGCAAGATTGTGTGAGAGAAGAGATGCAGAACCCAGCTGGAAAGGGAGCTGAACACAAGGCCTATGATTGTCTGGAAACCAGAAGTCTCACACAGCATTGCCACCTACTGGTCCAAGCAAGAAAGGCAAATATTAACTGCTGAGGAGAAATGGCTCTAGGGCAGTGGTGGGTTGTCCCCAGTTCCAACCGGTTCGCAAGAACCGGTAGTAAAACTGGCGGGAGGCTCCACCCACTGACCCTGATGTCATCAGGGAGCTTCTGCAAATGCGCAGAAGAGCGCACGTGCAAAGCTTCTGTGCACGCGCAGCCCCATTGCAAACCAGTAGTAAAGGTAAGTACAACCCACCCCTGCTCTAGGGGTTGCCAAGCTATGAGGACACACAAGTCTAGTGTGTTCTGAAACCTCAAGACCCAGAGAGGCTGATCAGGCCAGGGAATTCTCCCAAAGGAACAGGCATGGCCATAACTGGATCACTGCTTCTTGCAGTGGGTTAGAATTAGCCACTCTCAGGCTCAAGGTTGACTCAGCCTTCCATCCTTCCGAGGTTGGTAAAATGAGGACCCAGATTATTGGAGGAAATATGCTGACTCTGTAAACCACTTAGAACTGTAAAGCACTGTGAAGCGTGATGTAAGTCTAAGTGCTACTGCTATATGGCCAGTGTGCAGAATAGCCAGTATAACTCTTTAGACAATGTATTGTATATTAGAACCAGTTTGCTGTAGTGATCGAGGTACTAGAAACCAGGAGACTGTGAGTTCTAGTCCTGTCCTAAAAACTAGGTGGCCTGGGAGCCAGTCCCCCTCTTTCAGCCCTAGGAAGAAGACAAGGGCAAGCCGCTTTTCAAATCTTGTCAAGAAAATTGCAAAGACTTGTCCAGGCAGTCACCAGTAATCACCAGTGATTCAAACATACACAAAAAAACCACGCAAGATTGGGAGACTAAGTAGAACAGCACCTACTGTATATATAGAAGAGATTTTTTAAAATGTTAATTATGTAAAAATACCACATAATTGGCTGACCGTTAGCATAATAAGATGGGCTGAACTTTTTGTATTTAGTTCTTTTTATTTTAGAAT
The DNA here is from genome assembly GCA_032468215.1 of Stegonotus admiraltiensis. Taxonomy (NCBI): domain Eukaryota; kingdom Metazoa; phylum Chordata; class Lepidosauria; order Squamata; family Colubridae; genus Stegonotus; species Stegonotus admiraltiensis. Next base: position 172,430 of record JANHZT010008454.1, on the reverse strand, counting down.
TGCTGAAAGCAACAATTCTAATGAATTATTTTTTTTTTAAATTAAAAATTCTTGCATCACACAAGGGCTGCAAATCATTCAGATTATCAGCCAACATTCATTTTCTGCATTCAGAAATTCAATAATCAGCTTTCAAGTTTATATATATCGGGTGAATAATATACAAATATCTTCGATCTGCCTCTTTTTTCCACCACCCTAAACATATTGCACTTATATTTATATTGCATCTATATTTGCATTTTGTTCTCTCCTGTGTAAAAAAGTTCTGGTTTATCAGGCAGTCAGAAAAGACACAAAGAGCTAATATGATGTAGTGGTTAAACCATGAGGTCATGAGTTCTCGTCCTGCCTAAGGCACAGAGCCAGTTGGGTGACCTTGGGCCAGGCACCTTTTCTTTGCAAAGAAAGCAAAAATAATACCATAGGTGCCTTGGGCACAATCCCAAAACATCTGGAGCACCACTTGAACACCATCATCATCACAAAATCTCCAACAGCCAATTGCAAAAGGCAGCTTTACTTGGAACATGAGATAATACCATCAAACATCTGCCTATCTCAGGTCTTTGGAAGGACTCAATACTTTAAATAGATAAAAATGTGAAATCCAGTCTAAATATATGACGGACGGGGTGACCAACCATAATAAAACCAATCCTCCTCCCTGCTTAGTAACCATTCCTGCATACCAGTTCTTTGACTGAAGTTTGAATTAGTGCAATAAATTAATTATCTCCCTGGAATTCCGCCATGCATTTTACACAGGGCAGCCGATAAAAGCCATGGAAAAGTTTCAGTTAATAAAACTATTACAGTATGATATTATGCCAGGAAAATATTTCCGAATATGGATCCAGTTCAACCCTGGTCCTGATCGAAGTACTGATATTGACCTACCAAGACATTCAGATTTTAGGACTACCATATCCAAAGGGCCACCTTTCTATATATTCCGGGAGCCCTCAAATTATCTTGGACTTTGGATTTTCAAAACTGCAGAATCAAAGTTTCTTAGTGCTTTTCCCGCCCAGTTTTGGAATTCCTTTTGCCTTTTGGCTGCAGACCTTTTAAGACATGTACTTAAGACTTGAGCTTTTTAGGGTATATTATTTTGCCTACTGTTTTAGTTTAGCACATCCTCTGCTTTGGTCTGCTGATGGAGTTGTTGGGCTAGAAAATAGGAGACTGAGTTCTTGTCCCACTTTAGTCATGAAAGGTAGCTGGGTAACTTTGGACCAATCACTCTTTTTCAGCCCAACTCATCTCACAGGATGGTGGTTGCGTTGTTGTGGAGAAAATAGAAAGAGGAAGGGGTATTGGGTATGTTTGCAATCTTAAATTATTTACAAAAGCGATAAAGGCAAGAAATATAAAATAATAAAATAAAAGGAGGTTCAGGCATGATTTGTATATGTATGTGAAACCATGGGAAACCCTAAAGAGGAAGGAAGGGAGGGAAGGAAATGAATGCCAAGGCATTTTTATTCCCCTTCCTCCAGTTTATTTTTCTAGCTGAAATTATTAATTTAAAAATCAAAATTGTGAGTATAAGTTGTTGGAAATTGTTTTTGAAATTTTTGTTTTAAACGGCTGTCAATATATTTAAACGATAAAAATAATTATGCTTGTAAGAAGCATTCTGAGAGTATTCCTATTCTTTGTATACAAAAACCTGGGCTAAAGACAGACCTAAAAAAAGAAACTAGTATGAAGTTTAGTGCAGTGGAAGAAATGTACTCTTCACCTTAAATAGAAACTTGCAAATCTATTTTGGGGGTATCTTGAGTCTCATAATAAAGCTTTTTGTATCTGGCTCAGCCAAGATGATTCAGCTTCATTCTACTTGTCTGCATCCTTCATGAAATCAACTGGAAGAAGGCCAGTGATCCAGTTTGCTAAAAGTTTCTGTGTTCATGATCATATGGATGTCCAGAATAGCACAGCAATATAATTCATTATCAATTCATTGCATTACTGCAATGTTTACATCATCTCTGAACCTCTTATTTTTTGTACCAATCTTTTTTTAAAGCTTTTTCATTTTACCCAACCAATGTATTTTACTCATGGCTTCCTTCTCCACTGTTCAATAAAATCCAACACATCTTTAAAATAGATTCTGATCCTGCTGATGTGTTATTCTAATTGTTTTTATGCAGAACAACATTTTCAAAAAATTTTTTAAGAGGATGGGACTAAACCTAAGTAAAAAGTATTTAGCCCTGCTGATTTTAATTGATTCTTAAATATACTTTATTAATCAGATTGCTACAATAAAGGATTTTGAATGAGGATGAGAATTTTGCTCATTTATAATTTTATCCACAGGTGATAACTGAGATATCCAATGATCAAATATGCTTTTTTTTAAATTAACATTTTGAAAAATGGCCCTAGTTTCTTTCTGTGTTCTGGAAACTAGTTTCTCCACTGAAAAATCATGACAATATTGCCAGAGAATACAATAAAAAGAAAGGTATGAAGTACATATACCTACATCTGTGTGTGTGAGAGAGAGCATACATTTTGTTTTATTAATCATTTAAATTTATGCCACCCACTGAATATCAGACTATATATTTTAAAATCCCCATCTTGAAAAGACTTTATTGAGTTGGCAGAAGATTAAAAGAGAGTTTTGGAGACCTCCTGGTCTTTAATATTGGGAAAGGATTTTAAATCCCTCCCAAGACTCATTAATTTGCTACTAGAAACCATAAGTAGAGTAACATCGTAAATTTACACTGAGACTATCTGTCTGTATTGAATGTTCTCAATTTAGGAGGCAGCTCCTGAGAACCAGCACATTTCTAAGAGAAAGCTGGAATAAAATTTATATGATAAGAGGCCTTTTACCTATAAAACATCAGCAAATCATCTTTAAAATTCCTGGGAAAAGGCTTGAAAGATCTTAAATTTTACTTGTCGTATATCTTTGTGGAGATATGTAGCTTCTAAATTTAGTACTAAAGGATTAAGCACTATCATAGTGGAATGGTTATAGCAGTGGTTATCAACCCTGGCAACTCTAAGATAAGTAGATTTCAATCAGCATGCTTGATTGGGGAATTCTGGGAACTGAAGTCCATGTATCTTAAATATTAATCTTGCAATCTTAAAATTGCCAAGATTGGAAGATAAAGGCATTTTCATTCAGCATTTATTCCCTCAGACTTTCAAGTGCTTATTTCTACAAAGTCCAATATGACAATACACTGAACAATGAGGCCTGAGGACTTTACAGGGAATTAAATATTTAGCAATCTCAGATAAAGTTCACTTTTAACCAGTATTAAAATGAAAATGCAGGGCAAGAGGGAAAAGGATTAGCACGCCTCAGTGTTTTACACCAAGCTGAAAGATGACTCTATACTTTGGGTCACTTGGAACACCTTTCTACTTTTTGAATATTTCTCAATCCTCCTTGCAACAATATTATCTTATTAAATAGTCCCGTCTGGACTATTGTAATGCTCTCTACATGGGGCTCCCCTTGAGGTGCACCCCGAGGCTCCAGTTGGTCCAAAATGCGGCTGCGCGGGGGATTCTGGGAGCATCAAGGTACTCCCACGTGACACCTCTCCTGCGCGAGCT
>JANHZT010008454.1:146288-159472 GCA_032468215.1 Stegonotus admiraltiensis | reverse complement strand
TGGGCCAAACATATAATTGTGTTTTTAAATTGTTTTTAACTTTTGTATTTTGATGTTTTAATTGGGCTGTGCACCGCGCTGAGTCCTTCGGGAGAAGGGCGGTATATAAATAAAATTATTATTATTATTATTATTATTATTATTATAACCCAGTTGCCAAAATAATTCATTGGAACATCTGTATAAACTATCAGTAATGAAAAATTGGTGGGAAGATGGAGTTGAAAATGTAGTCAGAAATGAAATTTAAATATTGTGGGATGTCCAAATACAGACTGATAAGGTTTTGGCTCATAGCACACCAGATATAAATGTGGTGGAAAAGAAGAAAGTGTGGATAATTGATGTGGCAGTATCACAGGATAGTAGAATAGAAGACAAAGTATTGGAAAAAATCATGAAGTATCAAGATTTGAAAATCAAACAGAAAGTTTATGGCATAAAACGGCGATTGTGATCCCAATGGCTATCAGCATGCATACCAAAAAATCTGGACATTGACAAAATATCCATCTGTCAATAGCAACAGGCTACACTTCTTACATCTGCACATAAACTAAACTGATACATTATGACATTCTGGGTTCTTGGGAAGAATTGGATGCCTATGAAGTTAGCTAAAGAACTGGCAGATGTAATTTCACATTCTTGTATGTATAATAATAACACCTACCATCCATCACCTCCAGTAATTAAAAAAAAAACACAACCCACTATTGAGAGGCATTTGCGAGAAAGCTTCCAGTATCCTGCCAACATGGAAGAAAAACAAAAGCTTCTTTTTCAGGGAGAAAAAAAAACTTATGAGAAATTGCAAGGCAGTTTTTGGCACGCCCTTGCCTGTAGCCAGCCATCTCTCCTAACCTAATCTATTTCACAGAGCTGTAATGGAAGGTGGAGTTTGCCTGAGGCCATTTATATTGGTATAATGCTATTAATAATACCCTCATCCCTATCCTAATCCAAGAAACTGTCCTAAAGACTTTTTTCCTTAGATACTTTAAACATGACATACCTGGATGCTAGGCAAAATGGAAATATTAGCAGAGGCAATGGAGAAAACCCAATTGTCTCTTTGAATATTTTTTAACAATAGTTAAAATTGGATATTTCATCATTAAAGCCATTTAAGACAAATAGCTTTTTCAAGAGAGAAGACGCTACCGGTCCACTTAATATTGGACTACAATTCCTATTGGCCTGGACACATGGCCAATAGTTCTGGACTATCACACCTATAGTCCAACACAATTTGGGTGGTCACAAGTTCTGGAATAAGAGGGAAAAAGAGGAGTCATTGTGCACAAGACTATTACTTTCAAGCAAAGTTGATGTATTTCTTATTTCATAAGAATTTTTAAGTTTTGATTGTTTGGATTTGATATATTGCTATTAAATATACTACGTGTGTGGTATATTTAAATAATTGAGATCAGTGTTTTTCAGTCTTGCAACTTTAACAATTTTGGGAGTTAAAGTTCACATCTTAAAGTTTCCAACTTTGAAAAACACTAATTCATTTCAAATTAATATTAATTCTTTAGAGTTTTCCATTTGTTTATTTTTCTGATATTTGTTTTGTTATTGTAACAAAACAATTACCAAAGATAATCTTTTAGACAGCTATATGTTGCCAGTTCTTCTTAAGTCTGATTTTGTTCATTGTGTTCATGTTTTAAATTGCAATTAAAAAAGAAAAAAAACTACATTGAGTGGCACTTGCTCTCAATATGAATGTCAGATCCAAATCATCCAGACTTAAAAAGCTATTTGGCTAATCCACATCTAGCTTTTTTTTTTAACTTTATAACGGTATTCATTTAAATGTAATTTTCAAAATAGCAGCTGTGGAATAGATAATAGTTGGGACATGGTGGCTCCGTGGCTAAGATGCTGAGCTTGTTGATCAGAAGGTCAGCAGTTCAGCGGTTCGAATCCCTAGTGCCGTATAATGGAGTGAGCTCCTGTTACTTGTCCCAGCTTCTGCCAACCTAGCAGTTTGAAAGCATGTAAAAAATTCAAGTAGAAAAATAGAGACCAATTTGGTGGGAAGGTAACAGCATTCCATGTGCCTTTGGCATTTAGTCATGCCGGCCACATGACCACAGAGATGTCTTCGGACAGCACTGGCCCTTCGGCTTTGAAATGGAGATGAGCACCGCCCCCTAGAGCTGGAAACAACTAGCACTCATGTGCGGGGGAACCTTTACCTTTACCTTACCTAGATAATAGTTTTATTTTCCCTGATAAAAGTATCCCACCCTTGTTTCATAAGACAGAGGAGAACACTTTGTGTTCTCTGCATCATCCAAAGTCATCTGACAGGGCCAGGAAAGGCCACCTTCTCTATTATGGCACCTTCCCTCTACAATAATCCTCAGAAGATTCAGAGCAATCTGACTCTGTAATCTTTGAGATAATAATTGAAAACATACTTTTTCTCCCAAACTCTGGAATTGGGTAGTGGTATGCCCATTTGATATATACTGTTGCGTGGTGTAGAAAAGCCAGTTTTCCTCTATTAAGTTTAGTTTGTTGTTATGCTTACTTTTACTTGCTTTTGAATGCAGGTAGTCCTCAAGTTACAACCACAATTGACCCCAAAATTTCTAATTGTTAAGCGAGATTTGTTAAGTGAGTTATGCCCTGATTTATGACCTTTCTTGCCACAGTTATTGTTAAGTGAATCACTGCAGTTGTTAAGTTACTTGTTAAGTGAATCCGGCTTCAGGTTGCAAAAGGTAATCACATGACCTTGGAGCACAGCAACGGTCATAAGTGTGAACCAGGTGCCAAGCATCTGAATTTTGATCACATGATCATGGGGATGCTGCAAAGATCTTAACTGTGAAAAATGGTTATAAGTCACTTTTTTCAGTGCCGTTTGAGTGGTCACTAAATGAAGTGTTGTAAGTTGAGGACTACCTGTACTGTAAAGGTAAAGATTTCCCCTGTCCAATCATGTCTGACTCTAGGGGCAGTGCTCATTTCCATTTCTTAGCCAAGGGAGCCAGCATTATCTGAAGACACTTACGTGATCTTGTGACCAGCATGATGAAATGCCAGGATGCACAGAATGCTCTTACCTCCCCCTCCCCCCTAAACTGGTACCTATTTATCAATTCGCATTTGCATGCTTTCGAAGTGCTAGGTGGGCAGGAGCTGAGACAGGAATGGGACTTCACCCTATTGCTTGGCACTTGGGTCTTGAACTTGGGTCTTGCCAGCTTTCCAGATGACAGGCTCAATGTCTTTAACTGCTGAGACATCACACCCCTTTGTCTATCCTTTCAGTACTTAATGCTTTTTAATTGCATGCTTGTCAAAATTAGTCCACTTTTAAAATCTAAATTATAAGCTGAAAACAAAGGGACAGGTAAGAAGGATAGCACTGAGGCTTACCCTGAAGTTTAGCCTAAAATTCAGAAGCCTGCTGAATTTAACCCTGGGAAACAGACTGGTGTAAATTGTTGCCGAACCAGATTTTGAGAGGAGATGCTTTGAGAGGAACACCAGATTTAATGTATAGTCAACAATAGGATTTAAATCAGTGATGATCTGGTACTAGACATGATTAGGTTGTCATAGGAAATGCTTCTGATCCTAGGGAGGACTGTTGAAATTGCTCAGTATTAAAATGACTGTCTTGAATCTTTCATCATATAATATTACAGGATGATTCTCAATCACATCAGGCAAGAAAAATATCTTTTCAATCCATATTGTCTATGTCAGGAGTATTTACATATTGGGCCGTGCTTTTGAATGGCAAGCTGAGAGGAAAAAGAGAAAGAAGAAAGAAAGAAAGAAAGAAAGAAAGAAAGAAAGAAAGAAAGAAAGAAAGAAAGAAAGAAAATTTAAATATTTAGTATACATACACACACACACCTATTGAAAAAACATAACCTGTTGATAAATTTTGGAGGAACTTTGACGCCACATGACCAAGACTATCCCATAATACAGATAATCTTGAGCACAGCCTCCCTCTGGGCCTTTTAACAACTTCTTGACTGGCAGAAATAAGTGGGCAATTATGCTTTAAGGCATGAAAATAAGCTTATTCTTCTGCTAATACTATTAAACTCAAGAAGTGATCCCACAAAGTTGCCTATTCTCCTCTAATCCAAATGCAATGTGAAAAGGTCCAGGTTCTCCTAGTGGCTTTGGAATGTGTCAATTGTGCAATGACTCAAGTATTCCAGATAGCTTGGTAGAAGCAGATGTTGGAGCTTAGCTACCTTTTTGGAGTATAAAACGCACTTCCCCCCTTTAAAAGTGGGTAAAAATTGCGGTGCATCTTATACACCAAATGTTGCCGAAGCCCCGCCCACCAACCAACTCCCACTTTTCGGCCATTTTCGGCCTCTGCATGCCGTGTTTTCAGCCTCCGCACACTGCATTTTAGATCTGTTCCAGGTTACAGGGATTGCCACAGCACATCACCGCCGATTGCTACCTCCACGCATCACTTTTTCAGCCTCCGCACACCGCATTTATGGCCTCTGCACGTCACATTTTCGGCCAGTTCCAGGAGGCAGGGATCGGTGGTGGTGACAATCGCCACCACTTGGAACCAGCTGAAAATGCAACATGCGGAGGCCAAAAATGGGGCATGCGGAGGCCACAAACATGATGTATAGAGGCTGAAAACGCAACGTGTGGAGGTGGCAATCAGTGGCAATGTGCTGTGGCGATCCCAGCAGCCTGGAACGGGTCTAAAATGAAGCATGCAGATGCCAAAAACGTGATGCATGGAGGCCAAAAACTTGACACACAGAAGCCAAAAATGCAACGCACGGAGGTGGCGATGGGTTTTGGCAATCCCTACAGCTTGGAACAGCTGATTGCCGGTATTCTGGGAGGCCGTTCCAACCACCAATCAGCTGCTTGTGCTGAATCAGGCTGCAATAATGTGCTGAAGCTGACCAGGCTGTTTGCTGCAAGGATGCTAGGCAGATAAATACCAATGGATGCTGGTAGGCAGAGGCAGAATTTTTTTCCCCTTGTTTTCCTCCCCAAATACGAGTGTGTGTCTTATACTCCAGAACATCTTATACTCTGAAAAATACGGTAATTTTGGCTAAAAATTCCTGGCAGCACAGATGGCCAGTAGAGGTGATGAGATCATTGCTACCCATATTTCAGAGCACAAGAAGTCTCCTGCTAAGATATGAACCGATTAAACACATGGCTTCATCCTGTTCCCATTGATGTCAAAGGAGAACCTTGCAGATGTCTTGCCAGCATTTGTGCTCATTCAGCATGTCACTTCATGGCACTCAAACCTTTTTCCATTATATACTCTCATACTTTATAACTTGGACATAAATACACCCTTGGCAAATATTCTCAAGCCTGCAGGCAAGCCTGCTCTTTAAAAAAAATTCTGTGCATAGTGAGAAAATGCATAGGATTTTTTTACAAATTGTTAAATTTGGATATTTACCAGTTCTTTGGGATTTTTAAAAAAATCTTATTCAGTTAATAACGGAATCACTTTCCCATTAATGTAAAAAAAATTCCTAAATTACTGTTTAACAACATAAAAAGCGTTATTTCAGACTGCAAAGAAGTCTTTTAATGAGCTGCCACTATATATTTGCCAAGATCCGCAGTTCTAACCAAATTTAAATGGTCAGAGCTGTTTTCAGGATATGAAGGACATCCTTTTAATCTTAATCCAAAGATTGCATCCTTGGATTCCCATGTAATATGCTTAGAAGAATCATGTCCATGTAACCACTTTCCCTTTTGACTTTCTATATGAATAATATAAAGTAATTTTCTTTTCAAAGATACTTTTCATTTCTGACCATAAAGGGTGATGCGTATAGATAATTTCAGATTCTGGATTTAAATGTCTTCATTAAAAAGTCCACAATGTTTTTGGACCATGCCACAGTCAGATCTTTTCAAAGCATGTTGTCAGTCTGCATGAAAATTAAAGCTATTTCCAAAATCTACAGCATACAGACTGTCTTCTTAAATTAAAAACTAAAAAATAAGGTCAAAGGGAGCAGAGAACTTGATCGAAGCAAAGGAGAAATATATTAGGGGCCCCAAGATGTTTATATAAATCTTTGGTGGGACACAAGAGAGAAATGACTAATCACTAAAACAAAGTGTAGGATAGAAATAAAAAAAAATTAGAGAAGTCACTGATGATGCTACTTCTTTTTCTGTATATTATTGAGTAAGTTAGTGCCCTATTTTAATCTTTTGATGGTGGAGACACAGACTCAAATTCCCAAATCGTGCAAAGCAGTTTTTAGAGTCTACAAGATGTTCACTGAAACAAAAGAAAAGTGATTTTAAACAAAAACAATAGCACTTATGCAGCGCTCCACAGTGCTGCATGAGTGGTTTAAAAATGTCAGCATAGTGCCCCCAACAATCTGGTTCCACATTTTACTGACCTCGGAAGTATGGGAGGCTGAGTCAACCTTGAGCCAGTCAGGATCGAACTCTTGGCAGTGGGCAGAATTTACCTGCAATATTGCACTTTAACCACTGGGCCATATGGCTCCTGCAGATCTTCCCAACACAAGAAGTGCAGGTGCAACAACCTTCAATGTAATCTGCTAATTAATATAATGGGAGCTCAAGTTCTAATATTTTTTTTTAGAATTAGCACAACTCGTCTAAAATGCAAACTACAAATTTCAGCTGCAATCAATTGCAGTATATATACAGGTAGTCCTTGGTTTACAACTATTTGTTTAATGACAAGTTTGAAATTATGACAAAACTGAAAAAAATGATTTTTAATCATTTCTCATGCTTATGATTATCACAGTGTCCCTGTAGTCATGTGATCAAAAATTGATTGCTTGGCAACCAGCATGTATTTACCAGGAGTGAAATTCACTTACCTTCCCTACCGGTTCACAAATGTGTGCGTGCCATGTGCACACTGGCTTTGTTCATACATGCTATCATCTGCACATGCGCAAAGCCTTCTGCACATGCGCAGAGGCTGAAAATCATCACAAAAAAAGGACATCATGATGTCCGCACTGGTGGGTGGGGTTTCACGCAGTTGGCCCCACTGTATCACGCAATCCAGTAGGAACTGGCTGAATTTCACCCCTAGTATTTACAATGGTTGCAGCATCCTGGGGTTGCCATTTCCAACCTTCCAAGGATGCTTACAATAAAAAAAGGTCATAAAGTTATATGCAACTCACTTAATGACTGCATTGCTTGGTGACAGAGGTTCCACTCTCAATTGTGGTTGTAAGTCGAGCACTATTGGTAAAATCCACTGAAATCTGTTCCATCTAGACAACCATACACTATCTGAACAAACCCCTAATATTTAGTATCCCCATTGATGCCATGATATGGACCAAAAAGAAAGCACAACTACAATGCCTAGAGCTACATTTTATCCCTTGAGATCTGAAAACTCATTAAAAACATTCATATTCAAATTTTTAAAAAAGAAATGCTTCTTAGCAAAATAACAAAAAGCAAAACCCACTTTGCTTTGCTTTTCTTGTACTTTTACCTTTCAAGTTGATATATGTTGGCCTTGGAAAAGGCAGTCTAAGAAGCATCAGACTGTTAAAACCCTAAAATGCAGCTTGACCAAATATTTATCTTTGTAACATCTCTTCCAAGAATCCATTGAAAAGATATGGCCCAATGCCTAGTAAACATTTCCTTTGTTATCAGTCAAATTTTCCTCCGGATAGATAGTGGATCAGTTCCAGCCACTGCAAATATTCTATCCACCCCTTAGCAAGTTGGAATGGTAAGAGTTGTCCAAATTTTCATAATAATAATTACCTGCCCCTTAAGTCAGCAGAAATGGCACTCATTCCCAACTATGTTCCACTCCCACCTCATGACCATGGATGAAGAAACCATGAAACATGGAAACTTTTAACAATACTTCACCCATGCATTAAAACCTATTTGCCATTTTCTTCCAGCATAAAATAACAAAAGCAAGTCATACCAGAGTCCATTGGAGTTGGACAGCTATAATGAATTTGAATAAATACTTATATGAACATCTCGACTGTCTACATCAAGGTACAATCTCTTTTTAGCAGTTGCCAATATACAAAACTGGGTAATGGAACCATGGATAACAATGCTTATCTGCATTAGTTCTGCAAAAATTAGTCTTGAATTCTAAAGGATTGATCACAAGATTCCATCAGCTTTCCAAGAATATAAAGTGGTCTCTACACCAGAAGAGATCTTGCAGAAGGTTAATGGAGGAACAATGAGATTCAAACTGTATTGGGTGACTCCTCTCCTTTTGTGGCCACAGTTTCCTAGGAAGAGTGTCAATACTCTCTTATTGATTAAGTCAATGTTTCTCAACTTTGGCCATTTGAAGATTGTGGAAGTCAACCCGAAGAAGTTCCTAGCCAGCATGGGCATTGTATTCTAGACATCTTCAAGTGTCCAAGATTGAAAAACACTGGTTTATAATCCTATTACCTATTATTTGTGTTATGCAACACAAATCATGCTCAAGCAAACCATAGCTTAATGCAAACATAGTTAATTTTTGGCCATTTGGATGCCACACTATCCTTTGCTTGTACTTTTTGACCACTGAAGGCTGCTGGGAGGCAATACTGGTTGCTGCACTATCATAGGCTGGTAGATTTTTATAGATTTAAGGCAATATTTCTCAACCTCAGCCACTTTAATAAGTGTGGACTTCAACTTGCAGAATTTTGACACTCTCAAGCTGGCTGAGGAATTTTGGTAGTTGAACTCTATGTGTCTTAAATTGACTGAGGTTGAGAAACATTGGCTTAGATTTTATTTTATTTTATTGCTTAGCCTGTTAAGTTTTGAACTGCTTGTGACTATACTATCTGCAGTTCTAGTGTGGCTACTACAGAAAGTAATTTGTTGCTACTCTTTGTTCTTCTGTTATCTGCAGAGCTTATTTTATGCTTTAATATGTTTTAAAACAGGAGTAAACAGCTTATATTATGGAAGGCAGCATTCCCTTGGGAGCAGTTGTGCAGGGTTGTGTGGTGAGCAGGATTGAAGCAAGCTGTGGATGGAGAGGCAGCCAAAAATAACTAGCTCTTTCCCAACTAGCTTTCCTTTTCTCTTTCAGACACCCAATTTTGTCTTTTCCCAAACAAGCAGTAGGCTTCAACACAGAGTAATTGAGTTCCTTCTGGAGGTGTGATCTGATTTTTTTTTTTCAGGAGAAGAGTTCAAATCAGACCAAGGGCGCACAAAATTAATCTGAGGGCCACAAGCTCCTTTATGGCTGTAAGCTGTGTTAAACACTTACAAGATGTTCTGAATGCCATGCTTCTGGGAAAACTACTGTATTTCACAAGCCTTAAAAAAAACTCCACTGTCATTTACAAAAGTTGGAGGATTCTTCTGCACACATGCAAAGGCTTGTCATATCTTTTACAAACAAGAGGACCCATGTGAGGTTGCATTGTAGTTTCAAGAAAACAGTTTGGTCAAAACATGATTGAAGGATTTGCACAGCTCTACACAGGTCATAATCTAGAAGATGGCAGGCAGACAGGGCATTGTGATTAAGACCGCTTCCTTTTCATTGGATGCAAGTCCTTAGGGTAGAGCATCAATCACAGTGCTGTCCCCATCATTTTGCTGAGTTTGAGAGATACCGTCTATGGACACCTCTATCTACTATTTTTATTTGTTAAGGGTTGTTTGTTGTTAAGGAATCAGCACAGGCAGATTTAGACTGATAGAAGTCCGTGTTGCTGTCATGAGGTGGCACTTTTGTACTGTGCCTTTAAGTCAGACACGCAGTGCAGGCAGTTAGGAAAAGCATAGCTGGAACTTTCTGCAACATACCAGCAGAAAAGAGATTCTTGAGTTGGCTGCTTTCACAATAACTCTCTATTTCTACTTTTCCCTCCCTGCAAGGGTAGTGTAAAAGACTTTCAGGGGAGCGGGTGGGTGGGTGGGTGGGTGGAAGCACTGGTTGGAGAGATTTTAGAAAATGGGTGAAAATTACAATCCTTGGCTTCTGCTGACAGCATATCAAAGCTCAGCTCTGCTCTTCAAATCCCTCCTGTTCCTAGAAACACATCATTTCCCACACAATAGAAACATTATGTTGGTGAGGGGGAGGGAAGAGATGCTGATGGGATGAGAATCATTTAAGAATCAGGATTTTGACATGGACTTTGCGAGACTAATGGCTCTACCACAGAGATGAAGAAAGTTTGAGTCTATAGTGACAATATCCTGAGGAGACACTTTGAATCCAGCTCCAATTACAGCTTTCTAGGAGTGGAAGAGGAAACAAAACAGCTCCATTAAACTACTCTCTTGCAAAAGACCCAGCTGTTCTAATAACCTACAGAGCAGCCTTCCCTAACCAGGTGCCCTACAGATTAACTGAAATTGCCTTTCTCTGCTTGCAATTCTAAGAGTTACCATCAAACATTTTTGGAGGATGCTAAGCTAAGCATGAAGTAAATCCCCTGCCCAACATTTCATATCAGAGAGTCATGAATAAAGTCAGATTATGAATTTTGTTAATCTTAAATTTCAATGTAATTTATCGTTTAAAACAAAATTGCCCTTGGCACATTCAGTGCCCCAAGTTCAGTTTTTAAATATCTTTCAATGTGTTCAATGTTAAAATATTTTATTTCATTCTGTATTAGTAGATTGTTCTTCTCCTTTAATTGTAATCCTTAGTTTCTTCTAATTACCTCTAACGTCCAGTTTTCAAAACTCTGTTTTTTTAAAAGAATTCAAACCATAAGAATTTTACCAAAGGAAGGATTCTTTATAATTAACTCCAAAAATCTTATTTCAAATTTAAATGGACACTTAGTCTGATTGTAACATTCTAAAGTCAAAGTTTTGATCAACCTTTTGCTATTGAGCCCAGAGAAAAATAAAAATAAAGTCCTTAAGCTTGTATATTAAGCTTCTTTCACTAAGAATTGAAGGAAACTTCTCTGGTGCTATACAATGTGGCAGTTCAAAGGTTCCTAATAGTGTAAAAGCAGTTGACAAGCAATTTCTGAAAGTGATTAAAAAAAAGGTATGTGAACTCAACATCCTTGTCAGTGGTGGGTTGCCCCCGGTTTGGACGGGTTCTATAGAACCAGTAGTAAAACCGGAGGGAGGCTCCGCCCACTGACCCCGACAACATCAGAATGCTTCTGCGCATGCGCAGAAGAGCGAGAGAGAGAGCAAAGTGCAAGTGCGCATGGTCCCATTGCAAACCGGTAGTAAAGGTAAGTAGAACCCACCCCTGATTCTTGTAGACATGCTAACTATGGTTTGAGCGAGATGGCCATTTCCTCATCTTGCAGAGCTTTCTTTGCAAGAAGCAACTGTCTAGAGCACTTGGGGGCAACCTCAAGTCTTCCCCTTGTCTGGAGAGGAATTATGAAGAGCCAATCTTCCTGCTGGCTCTTTCAATCCAGTGCTATCATCAGCTTTACTTTTGGTGGAGCTGTCTTCTCTTTATCATTTCTTTCATAGAAGTTGAGATTGCTGCATGTTTTCTATCCATAAAATATGTTGTAAGAATATCTATCCTGTTTCCCTGAAAATAAGACCCAACCAGAAAATAAGTCCTAGCATGATTTTTCAGGATGCTCATAATATAAGCCCTACCCCAAAATAAGCCCCAGTTAAGATTATCATCCAGATGGGTGCATTTAATACCGTATTTCCCCAAAAATAAGACCTAAGTAGAAAATAAGCCCTAATGCGTCTTTTGGAGTAAAAATTAATATAAGACCCAGTCTTATTTTTGGGGAAACACGGTAGATTCTTACAACATATTTTTTTCATATTGAACCATCTGCATTTGTGTGATAAACTGGAACAATCCACCAGCAGTGAAATCTAACATTTTTCCCTACCGGTTCTGTGGGCATGGCTTGGTGGGCATGGCAGGGGAAGGATACTGCAAAATCTCCATTCCCTTCCCATCCTGGGGGAAGGATATTGCAAAATCTCCATTCCCACCCCACTCTGGAGCCAGCCAGAGGTGGTATTTGCCGGTTCTCCAAACTACTCAAAATTTTTGCTACCAGTTCTCCAGAACCTGTCAGAACCTGCTGGATTTCACCCCTGGTTTATACCATTTCTGAAATGTTAAGTGCAGTTTAGAGGAAAAACACTTGTATGTTAACATCTTCAATACTTGCTTTGCTTTCAAAGCTTCACTGGCTATGAAGAAGAAAAATACTAATTTAGGAACACACTGAACCTCACTGAAAGTGTAATTCAAAAAGATGTCTTTCAAAAAGAAAGACATAGATCAGGACACAGATTAACTCATTAATTATTTTTCCACAGAAATCTTAGGAACTTTATCTCTTCCTTTAATCTAAAACTTTCATTAGTGTATTGACTCTGTTCTACCTTTCTGTTGATTCCAACACAGTTATTGGTTGTGAAAATGGTCAGAATTAAAGTTGTATGACTCAGAGAAGCAAATAACATTTGGCTATTCTTGGGTAAGGGTGGGTGGACAAAAATGTCAAATCCAGTATAAACATCTGGCTGGCTATGTGACCAACCACAGTAATAGTTTAGTAAATTTGTTTGCTACCCAACTCTCAACAACTCTGGGCAGTTCGTGATTAAAGAAATTACAATAAAACGATTAAAAAATAAAGATAGCAGGTGCAATGAAACAATGGGATCCACTTTCCCTTCAGCCCAACCCATGCCAGATTTAGGTGCGTATTACCCAAACCAGTCATGTTATTTGGCCACTTGGAGCAGGTAGTTTTAGTTACACCATTTCATCTGTGTAGTCACAAATATGCAATCATCAATTGACAATTTGTGACCTTTCTTAGGGGTGCCTTCCTCACTCTGAACTTGGTATTGCTAGCCTTGAGAACTGCTTGCTAGAAAAGGGGAAATCATACTATGTCATAATGGACTTTACTGGAACAAAGAACGGGGGAGGGGGGGCAGGAAATGTACAGATTTACTCTTTGCATTCTTAGGTGATTATATACATTGGTAACAAAATCAGATCAAGTTTTTTTTTTTTGCTGCCCACTGAAAAGGATTTGTTTCTGTATACAAATATGAATGAATATTCCTCATCTATTAATTCATCCCACCTCAAAGTATGTATCCCCTAGATCCATGATGGCGAACCTATGGCACGGGTGCCACAGGTGGCACGTGGAGCCATATCGGTGGGCACGCGAGCTCAGCTC
>JANHZT010008454.1:88171-100069 GCA_032468215.1 Stegonotus admiraltiensis | reverse complement strand
TTATTTGCTGGCTGTTCACTGCCCTGAGTCCTTCGGGAGAAGGGCGGTATATAAATCCAATAAATACTAATACTAAATACTAATTTAAACATGAAAGTGGCAGGCAAGAGACTTAAAGGCTGCATCAGATTGTTGGGGCAATATACTGACTCTGAAAACCACTTAGAGAAGGCTGTAAAGCACTGTGAAGCAGTATATAAGTCTAAGTACTTTTGCTATTGGATTTCTCCAACACCTGCATGTCAGGTAACATATGTCTCTGTAATTTAGAAAGTTGAATAGTTGTTGCATTTACATTTTTGTGAATGTTAACATTCTGGCTGGGGGATACTCAAACAACAAAGGATCAACCATGGTTGGATTAACTAATCACCCATGCAGGACACACATCTCCATACAATATATAACTGAGATTTAGGAGGTCTGCATGTTGGCCTGTCTGCATACATTTGCAATTACTCTTCAACTCAACCCCTTCGCTGTGTATATGTGTGTCAACGCCTATATCATTTTGGACAAGCTAAATCAAGCTTAACTCTCACTTATTTTAGCAGAGCTTTCTTAATCAAAAAGGAGAAGAAATTATTCAGTGATCAAAATCTTTTAACTTCCTCATCATGGTTGGTGTACTTAGGTCACTCTGGTTCAAATACCAAAATAGGTCTTTAGCAATCCCCTCCTTGTTGTACAAAAATAAGTCCTGTACAGGGGTGAAATCTACTTATCTTCCCTACAAGTTCAGAAGTACATGGCGAGCAAAAAGGTTACTTCTTGGTTAAAACCAGGAAGTAACGATGACCAGGCAGGTGGGCGAAGCCTCATGCTGCTGTTGCTACCGGTCTTCCGAACCACCTGCCACTATCACTACCGGTTCAGCTGAACCAGTCCAAACTGGTAGCATTTCACCCCTTGTCTTATTGCAAGACTATGAAATATTATGACATAACATAAGCAAAAGTGCATGACATATTTTGTGCAGTCTGCAGCTCAGACCACTGATTCCTGCTTTCAGAACAGCAGCATTTCACTGCTATCACACTCCTCCTGCCATCAGTCCTTCAGCTGTATTTAGGACTACAATTACACTGACAAATCTAGAAGGTACTAAATTGGGGGAAACTGGCTGGCCTAAAATATGCTTTTGGAATGAAGTAGACTTAAAAGTAACAAGGAGCAGAATTTTGCTCAGAAGGATGGTGAATATTAGAACTTCGAAAGGTCTTTCGTCATGGCTGAATTCAAGTGCTATTTACTCAGCCTTCATCTGGTAGAAAACTCTATTGTTGAGCAATTCTCTACCCACATTGCCAAACTCTACCCTGCCTCTTCAGTAATGCATTTATTATAAGTCACTGCTACATGCCACTGTCCTAGTTTCGAATGGTAGAGTGTGATAATCAAGCCAGTGACCAGAAAGGGAGCTAGACATACCAAACAGCAGATGGAAGCTGATGCAGATGAGTGGGTGAGCCAGATGCACCAGAAGACAGGGAAGGCAAGTTGATCCAGGTGAACGGGCAAGTCAGCCACTGGTGGGATTCAAAAATTTTTACTACTGGTTCTGTGGTTGTGGCTTGGTAGGCGTGGCATGGGAAGGATACTGTAAAATCTCCATTCCCACCCCACTCCAGGGGAAGGATATTGTAAAATCTCCATTTCCTTCTGATCAGCTGGGACTCAGGAAGCAGAGTATAGATGGAGGTGGGACCAGTCAGAGGTGGTATTTACTGGTTGTCCGAATTACTAAAAAATGTTTGCTATCAGTTCTCCAGAACTGGTCAGAACCTGCTGAATACCACCTCTGAAGTCAGTGATAAGAGAGGGCACCAGATGCACTGGAGGATGAGGGAGATGAACTGAACCGGGAGAGTGGAACTGCCTGGGTGAGCAACCAGAATGGGCTGAAGGCCAGGACGAGGAACAGAGCAAGAGACCTTGAGATGTCAGGCCAGCAACTGAGAGCAGAGAGGACCCAATTGTCTTGGAAAAGGAACAGAGGGATCTGGACTCCAGTGGCCCTTTTGGGGATAGTGCTACATTTACATGGGCAACAACTGCCATTCCAGAGTTTACCATCCTTTCTTTAGAAGGGCAAAGGGAGAGGAGCTATGCTAAACTAAGTGTTCACCTTAATCCTGACTGGGCAGTCAAGTGGAGTTGTGCAGATCTAAGAGAACTGTAGTACAATGCTGTCCTGCAGATCATTGGGGAGGGCACACAAGTGGAAAAGAAAGTTTTTCCTGGAGTGTTCATCTTTGACTCTAGAAGGAAAATAAAGTTGTGGAGGTCTGCAGGAATATGAATTGACTTTTTCTTGCTCTAAAGCACTGCATAAATGCTAGATGTGAAATGCTTTCAATTGCTAGTATTTCTACCACATTTTTCTTCGCTGGAACATCTCCTGATGCATTTCCATGCCAACCTAAACATCATCCACTAGATTTTCAAATGTCAGCATAGCTTTAAAGAGAGAAGAGCCTCTGAAGGGACAGGGAAGTAGAAAAAGCAAAAAAATTTCTTCATAGATCTTTTCATTTTCCTCGGCCTGGAAATGCCCTTTTAAGTATAGATAATCCTCAATTTAAGACCAATCACTTTTCTACGATGGAGGCATTGACATACCCAAATGTGATGGATATGGGAAAAATCGTAAGATGTAAAGACATTTTGAATGAGAAGGGAGAGCTGAAAAACAAATTGAATTGAATTGAATAGACAAGGGAGAGACTTAACATGGTGGCCGTATGTACAAATACAATCTAGATATCAAAAAGACGCTAAAATATATGGTTTTTATAAAGAATCAACAGCACTGGATCAAATTTTAATAGGACCACAGGATTAAATTAAATTAAATTAAAAAATTAATATAAAAAATTCTATAATTTATTGTGTATTAGAATGGAGGAAGAGCAAGTAAAGGAAACCATGACAGCGTGGGCATAAAACTTTCGGCACTCTATAGAATTGGATAAATGGTAAAAATTGTGGGATAGAAACTATAAATTAACAATGTCCACTGCATATAAAAACGATTTATATAAAATGTTTTATAGATGGCACTTCTCTCCAGCAAGATTAGCCAGGATATTTAAAGATATGTCCAAGTGTTGGAAGTGCAACCAGATCCCGGGTTCGTACTACCAAATGTGGTGGACGAACCAAAAGCAAAAAATATTGGACAAAAATACATATCGGGATAGAAAAAATGATAAAGGAAGATACAGATCTAAAACTGGAAACATTTCTTTTGGGTATTATACCTGAAAAATATAGTAAAAGGAATGTGTAGTTAATAGTACATGTGTTAACAGTGGCCAGAATTGTGTTTGCATAACATTGGACAGGTGAGGAGATCCCTATAAAAGAGAAGATAATTTAAAAAATCTTAGAATGTGCAGAAATGAGTAGATTAACTCTTGAAATTAAAGAAAAGGAAGACCCTAAATAGTTTGAGATATGGGACTTGCTCTATCAATGGCTAAATAAGAGAAACAGAAGTTAGAACTTTTAAAAGTATAAGAGAAAGATTAATTTTATCATTACGGTTGATTACTGTAAGCTATTATTAATTTTAATTAGTATTAATAATTAATATGTATTAATATTATGAAGGAAAAGCACTGTTACCATAAAATTATTGCTAGAGAATATCATCACTGTCATGATGTGGAGTATTATTTAAAGGAATTGTAACCAGAAAATACACTGTCTATATGGATATTGAATATGTTGATCTTTCTATTTCTAATAAAAAAATTTTTTTAAAAAAGACCGATCACTTAATTACCTATTTTCAAACTTATGATGGCTGCACACCCACACCATGATCACATGACCACATTTTAGATTCTTGGCAACCAGTCTGCATTCATGCAATCTGCACATCCAGTCATGAGACTGCAATCTGCAATCTTTTTTTGCCAGTTTTATGCTATTTACTTCCAGGTTTCAGCAACAGCAATTGGGGAAAATGGATTAACTTAATGACTAAAGCATTTGCTTAACAACTGTTACCAAAAAAATAAAAGGTTTTGAGCATGTGATGCAACTTATGACCACATTGACTTACGACCAGGCTCTATTCCAGGCTCTATTCCAGTAACAAGTCAAGGAAAACCTGTACTCTAGAGCAGAATATTGGGATAAATTTCAGGAAATGGAAATAATTTAGAATAATAAACACTACAATGACAGATGCCACCTTCCACCCCCATGCCAAATATTACTGAATTTTGAACAGAGACCAAACCTAATGATCCAAAGCAACTCAATGCCCTCCAGGAATGCTAGATGTTTATACCTTTAACCAGGAGGTCCAAAGGATAAAGGAAGTAATTCTTGCAGATGAGAGAGAGAGAAAGGACTGAACAGTTCCAATTTCAATGTTCCTGCTTTTACAATCTGTCATTCATGAATACGAAACTTCCACTGCACACTTTATGCTATGCCATAGTGTGGTTTATTTGATTTTGGCCTAGTATTCTGTGTAAAAATAGCCAATCATGTTTGTAAGGTTTGTTTGTCAGGTGTAAAAATATCATAGTTAATTGAATAACTGGCTGGGCAAGTCATGGCTTAATGGTATGCATGACTCCAGAATTTGTCTAATTAAAGCAGAAAATATATCTCCATACTCAGAATGTTTAATCTTGATTGCATCACGCTATTCTTTTCAAGGGGTTACAACATTAATGTGTGTGTGGGAGGGGGAGTCATAAGGTTTGTTAATAGCAATCCTATATACCAGTGGAAACTTGCAGACTTCCAAACTCACAATAGGCTTGCAAACTTCTGACCATTGATTAAGTACAATAAGAACTACAGTCAACCCAACTTTCCTATGCTTACATATATGAACAAGATTCCTGAATTTAATGGGACTTGCTTCAGAACAGTCATAGTCAGGATTGCAATGCATGGAGCCAATTTAGCATTTAATTCATTCCATTTCCACATAACGTATTGTCCTTAAAACATTGTCAACTTTATTATCTACCCACTGCAGATGAACGTATTAATAAAAGATAAGCTGGATATACCATGTCTCTAAGGTGCAGAAATTCAAGTGATTTTCAGTAAGTAAAAATCTCCAAATAACCTTAAAAGAAGCTGGGGTTATCCTGAATATAGTTTATATTGCACAATCAAACTTACGTTTGATATCCTGATGAATAACTCGCTTTGAGTGAAGAAACTCAAGTCCTTTGAGAATATGTTTGGCCAGCCAGATGACTTCAAATTCTCTCAAAGGCCCACAACTTTCTATCTTTTCTAAGATGGAGCCTCCTTCTCCTGCCTCCATAAAGAGATGGATTGTCTCATCCCATAAAATGGCTCCATAAAGTTCAGCAATATTTTCATGGCGAAAGCAGGCTTGGATTTCAACATCTGATGGCTTGAACTGCTCCACTGGAACCTATGATGCCAAACATATACTGATTAAATTATACTGTCCAAGCAAAGATAGTTCTGCTAGAATGCCTGCAAAGCTTAATTTGATGGTTTATATTGTGGAGTAATACCCGTGTTCACATAATAATCTGGAAAATTAAGATTATTAAATTGAAAAAAACAAGAAGAAGAAAGTAGATCCAGAAAACCATTCAACCACAACCTTCCTCTCTGGAGTCCAAGGAAAAGCTAGGGTTTCTTTTCATGCTGAGGCAAATTTACCCCAAACCAATTCAGCAAATTTAGCTAGAATGGGGAGGAGGAATTTCCCTTTGTTCTTTCTCAATAATGGACAGAGAAAGCTCAGCTTTCTTTGATCGTTACTCATCTTAAGAACTTTGCCAGAGAATGATGGAGTATCTATCATGAAGAGGAGGATGACAGCAGAATTGTGGACTATTGATAGAAATTACTGCTTTAATACAGCAATTCAGGCAGTGTTAGAAATAAAAATCTTTCTACTGTAAAACCCTGGTATGTCCATTTAAATCATATGCATGCCAACATCAGTATAAATGGGCAGAAGCTTCCTATCCTTTTTTTATGATAGAATGCTTATAACATCCCATCCCAACCCAAAGGGCATTAAGCTTTGGTTGACTCATTCTTCTAGTGGCATTCTATCTTTTCTCCATGGATCTCTCATTGGCAAACCAAGACTATTCAAGTGATGTTCTATCTTATCCTGACCAGACTTAATTAGTTTCAGCATAGTTATCCACCTCCAGATGGTTGTTAACCATAATTACATTTATTTATTTATTAAATGTGTACAGCCACCCATCTCATATATGTGACACTTCAGCATTCGTTGATGAAGTATATATTGAATCTCTTCCAAAGAAGAAGAGAACTGGATATGTCCTACTTAGAACCAAGTTTCGAAACTTGAGTCTACCATATGCATGTTGGAGTAAGTGCATTTATAAATTGCTGGTTTCTATCATAAAGGAGCAAATAGGTCTCGTTTATTTCAGCATTATAGAGAAGGAGTGTTGGTCCTGCCTGATACAATCCTTCTCGTTGATTGTAGGCAGCATCCAGTCCCACCCTAGTGTAGGGCTGGCCATAGGTCCGCACGTGTTTGTATGTTTTTTTGACCACATCGAGTCTGTCCCTTACCCTTTCCCAAAAGCTGGAGATGTCAAAGCTGGCTTTGACAGACTTGGTCTTATTGGCTGACAGACGAGGACAACCCATTCCTGGATGCTGCCTACAATACGATGGAGAAGGCCTAACGTGTCACAGGCATTGCCAAAGATAATTAAGAAATCCTTACCAGCTTGCAAGCCATCCGCTTTTTGGTTTCTGTATCTTGTGCCAAGTATACTTTCCCAAAAGCTCCCCGTGGAATGAAGTCAGTCCCAATATTTCTGTATGTTAGCTTCCAAGGAAATAGAAGCACATCTGAGTCAATCTTATAGCGCCCATTTTTGGGTTTGATCTATTTAAAGATATTTGAGATAAAGGAGAAAGTCAAAACACAATACTCTTTCACAACCTTTTTATTCTGAAATACAGATGTGTTTACTGGAATACACATACCTGAATTAATCTATATGCACCAACCATCTACCTTTACCTTGCAATGCCTTTTCTGAGGTCTTACATTTTCCCCAAGATCTTTCTGTTGCAAATTACTAGGGCCTAGAGTCTGTAAACTGGTATGTGGGAAAGACCTGGGAGACTGGGCAAACAGATGCTGTCAAGGGAACGGACATCTGAGAGACAGCATAGCCTGCAACTGGATTCAGACGTGCAGGATATTGTTCTCAGAGGGCAAACAAGTGGTGGGTTGCTACCGGTTCGCCACTGATTGGGTGAACTGGTTAGTGGTGGCGGAGGGAGGCTCCACCCACCCACCTGGATGCTTCTGCACATGCACAGAAGCATTGTGCACGTGCACAAGTGCACACGCGCCCACGAGCGAACCGGTAGCAATCGGTTTTGAAACCTGCCCCTGGGGCAAGCCAGGTAAGAATCGTGACCTGATGAGCTAATTCCACTTTGTTGTGAAGCTACATGGACAGAATCTTGTAAATCTGAAGGTACAATCCTTTCCCATCTCCTTTAGCATCTGGGAAACTATGGATGTCTCTCACCCAGCCAATTATCCAATTACAGGTTATGCTGTGTCTTATCTAACTGTACCTTTGGCAGTGATTTTTTGCCCAGTCTTCCAAGGTCTTTGTCACATACCTTTACAGAGTCTTAGTAGGTAACAGCAGTTAATTTACCTTGGCTGATTTCAGAAGCTAAGCAAGATCAGCTCTGGAGTGTATCTAGCCAAGAGACCATTGGGACACCTATGGCTGATAGATACATACTGTAGAGGAGGAGATAAAGGAATACCAAAACAAGCCAGGAGTGAATTACATATGAAACACTGCCAGGAAAAATACATGGATATGTGCATGGAATTACCAGATCTGAAGCTCGATTTCAAAGCATTTTTACCTGTATCTAGGACAGAACATAGGTCTTCACAAGCAATACATGTAAGGTGACAGCAGCTCTAAACTACAGCTCTTTCTCTAACAGAACATTGCTGATGTTCTACTTTTCAGAACATAGCAGTTCCATGACCATAGTAGTCTTTATATAGAACATTAAAATGGGAACAGCATGTGAAGTACTCAATTCATCTTGAAAATATTTATAATTCCAAGTGGTGATTAGCCTTGCATAAAGCATAAGTTACACTTAATTGTCTGGCAACAACAGCTTGATTGATAGCCTAATCAGCAGGCTTACATAAGGAGTCCTTTTAGTAGTTTATTGGGTAATTCTGGCTATCTCCTAACCTTTTGCTCTACAGAATTGTGAGTTTGGCTCTGAGAGCAAATACAAGGTATTCTATCTTCAAAGGTTGTATTTAGGTGGTTGGCAGAGAAGTGTATAAACTATTTTTTTCTCAGAATAGGTGATGCAGAAGAAATTTGAAATCTAATTATTCGTATACTGCAAAGAATGAATGGTTCTTTGAAAGTACAAGGATTTTTTTTAACAAGGTAAAGTTCTCCCAAGGAAAATTAATCAAGAGAAAACTATCAAAATACCTGGGGTGACTTCAAGTATAGCAAGTAGATTACTATATTTAAGCCTAGTTTCATCTGCTCTAAAATAGTGGGATTTCAACCGCCTCTAGAGAGATTAATCTGTACTATGGAAGTTTAATTGTGTTTGAGGCCATGATTGAATTGGCACACAAGCAAAGCTGAAGTTGAAAAACAGAATGGAGAATGAGCTGGCAAGACATCATATGGTATGCTATCTGACTGGAAAATCTCGTGAAAGACCTGAACATATGAAAAACACAACTAAAAAGCCGATTAGATTCATCCAATGGTTTCTTACAACTGTTGCCTGCCGTTTGATTTTAAGCTAAGTCTACTATAAGCACTGGTTTATTACCTAGTCTCACTTTTTCTCAGCTAAAAAAAAAACTGACAGAAATCAAAGGGCAACCTCTCTTCATGAGAAGTGACAAGAAGGTTGAAGATCCTGTTTTCCTGGCCTTAATTTCAACATGTTGTGGAAACTTCATATTTAATTTGTTGTTTGTCAAGAAATATCTAATTTTCTAGTCCTCATAGTCGCAAATAGCAACTCTGAGCAAGGATTGATACAACAACCATAAATAAGGGCTGACAAATATGCTCTCCACGGAGACATGATAGATAACTGCATAATTTTAATAATTTAAACTGTTTTCGTATTTAGCTTTTTACCATTTCATATGTTGTCTACAGTCATCTTATTGGTGAGATGGGCAGTATATTAATTAACACATTGAACGCTCAAACTTTAGATTTTTGTCTCAGTCTGTATTTTTACATGAGATTTTTAATTGCATCATGGCTGAGATTTAAAGTTGAGGAATTCACAAAAGTTGCCTTTGGTGAGATGAGTGGCTATATCGGATGGATGGATGGATGGATGGATGGATGGATGGATGGATAGATGGGAAGTAGAGACAGAGATAGATATAGACAGACAGACAGAGACAGGCAGATTAATTGGAAGGCAGCTCCAATGTAATTTCATATAAGGTGTCACAGGGTGATAAGTTATACATCCTAGAAAGGCGCAAACTATCCATTTTAGTTTTATGTTCATAACTACAACTCTCTTTTAAGGAAAGTGAATCAATTTATACACTCAACAAACTCAATGCCTCCTTTTGACTGCTCAGCCTAACCTACAACCTGGGATTCCCTCCTGACCTCCCAAGTATTAATCAAGTCCAATCCTGCTTAGCTATTTGAAAGAAGCCAAGCTCAGCTAGGTGCTAATAACAGTATTGCACTCTGAGATTTGTTCATTATAGTTGCAAACAGAAACTTAAATCCAAGCTAAAGACTCTGCCTGCAGAAACAGCAGCTCAGGCTAAGATTCATTTTCCTGTACTATGTAATTTTCTCCTGGAGCTTCAAGTGGTATTTCCCCTCTCTTTTCAGAGTTTTTCCAGTAATTCTGGGCCTCACAAGGAAATGAGAAAAAGTGTAAGAGGACCAAGGTCACTCAAGTAAGGTGCAGTAGTTCAATACCTTCACCATCTCACCACTTTGGAACTAAATAATATCTAACTCCCATTTAGATATTATACAACCTGATAAGAGTACAGGAATGTCTGTGGACAGCAATGGCTGGTCAGCAAATTCTTATCAGCCAGACCTAAATTGTGAAGACTCCAAAATCCATCCACAAAACCCAGAGCTTTGAGCCAAGTTCCATATGAAATACATTCATGCAGAATAGCTGGTGGAGGTTTTAAAAAACACACACCATGTTTAATATGATTCCAGATTCTTGTCTCCTCTGCTGGCACAACTGCTTTGTGGTGTTTGACACCTGATTGGCAAATGCAAGCAGGTCTTCCACACTCCCATACTTGACACACGAAAGCAAAGAAACTTCTCTTCGGCTGAGCAGCAAAGATTCAGTCCGTTCCTCATTTTTGTTCTTTTCTGGGTGCAGAGCAATGACGCTGTCTTTGTAAATTGCCAGGTCACCTTTGGGATAAAGGTTCTCCATGATGTCAATTACTTCGGACATATTTAAATCTGTCAGCAGTAAGTCAAATTCTTCCTTATTTTCACTACCAGTACTCATATACTCCATTACTGTATGTTCTCTTCCTCTTATTCTACCTAAAAGAAAAAGGAGTAATATTTTATGGTTGGTTAAGAAATTGCAAAAGAGGAAATACAACAACAGAGATACGTAAGGGCAACTTACACGTCTCCACATTTAAGAAGGGGGAAAAGCAGAACTGTGCAGTCTACCTAATCATAAAATACAAACCAGCAGATTTTAAGGCCCTAATTCTACCCTGTATAATTGGAGAAAGTTCACTCTAAGCAGAGGCATGTCAAATAAGCATCGATATTAGCTCTTCTGAAAGCATTGATATTAGCTCTTCCTCCTCCAGATGTGCTAAATGTTAACTATTATTCCCGATTACCAAGGTCAAATATGGCTGAAGACTAATAGAGCCAAAGTGAGAGCAAAAGATTGCTGAAGGTCAATGGGTGAACAGGGTCTGACTTAGAGCAATGTGTGTTGGCAGTGGGTCTGATCCAGAGTTGTATATGCTTTAATACCTCTGAATTCAAGGGAATCTCCAAGTCAACTGTACATTAGGCAACCACTGGTATTGAAAGGTCTTGTGTCCTTTTCCAGCAGATAGTCAAAAATACATTTAAGAGTTAATATTATTAACCCTGCTGAAGCAGAACGCACTCACTGAAATCTAATGCAAAGGTAGGGAACAGTAGCTGTTCTGTTAATACTGAACTATATTTCCCAGCGTCTATGACCTAGGCAATTCTGACTAGAACTGTTGGGAATTACATTTTCAGCAAACATTGTAGAACTATGATTCTTATCCTTGGAATGGAAGGCCAGTGATGCTCTCCAATATGATGGAGAATAGTAACTATTTGAATTGATTATGAGACAACAAGTGGCTGTCAACTCCTGTCGCCCAAGTAGACTGAACGTAGTCTTTAAGGTTTTCTGGTGGTACTACTTAAAACCCATCTTTTCAACAGTTCTTTGCATGCAGAAGGTCACCACTCTGAATGATCAAACTATCAACTGCTAAACAAGGGCGGTTTATGGGGAGGAAGGAAGGGATGGGGGGAGTCAGACATCTGAGGTGGCAGAAAATTTAATTCTGCAATTCTCTGGCTTAAACTATCTTGCTGCTTCTTCAAAATGAGCAGCACCAACCTGGGGAGATTTTGTTTTGGTCTGCTCCCTACCACGTTTATTTCCCATGCTTGAACTTATCTGTTCATGATCCAAGTTGTCCCAAAGAAATCCCAGGACTTCTTTTACTCATGGGCTGAAATGTGCCTGTTGCAACCAATAGATCAGTGTTTCTCAACCTTGGCCGCTGGACGATGTGTGGACTTCAACTCCCAGAATTCCCCAACC
>JANHZT010008454.1:54278-64501 GCA_032468215.1 Stegonotus admiraltiensis | reverse complement strand
CTATGCAATACAATCCCCTACTGATAAGAACACTGCAAGAGACAGTTGCTGGTTAAAATAATCTTTCCCTCTTATCTCTAATAAAAAGTCTGCAATTAGATTCATACATTTCTAAAGCCATGTGTTTTCCTATTCTGTTTTGCAAGAGAAGCCTCAGATAATCAGTATTTTGATCCAATAATGCAACATTGTCATATGGACTAAGATCATAATAGCCTCCGCCTTAAATTCAGCTGTGACATAATGCACACTTTGTTACAGAAGTTATCATATACCCAAAGTCTGCCTGGATACTTTCAACTGACAAAGTATTGGTAAAATTGCATATTTCTGTGCTATAAATCAATATTGGAATAGTTTTAACTTTGAAAACGTTTTAAATTGGACATCTTGAAGTGGGTATTTCCAAATTAAAAGCTTATTCAGTAACTGGCAATATGCTGCAAATCTCAGCATGCATCTCTCTTGCTCAGTGCCCAAGTGTGCTGATGTGGAATTCTGGGATTTGAAGTGCAGATACGTTAAAATTGGAAGATTGAAAAACACTGCTGTAGCTGCATAACCAAGAATCTGAAGGAAAAAATGCCATTCAAGATAACACTTAATGGCCTGCATCCTTGTTATTCTGATATTATTTATGTAAAATAAAATAAGTATATTTTTTTCCTTTTATTCAAGGATATTACATTAGATTAAACTTATTTCATTCCAGATTATTCTCCAATCTTTCTGAAGTTCCTCCTCCAACCATTTTTAATAAGTAACATTGATAATGTTATCCATATAAATCTGTCCCAAGCCAGACTAGGGAAAGTTGAACCATGCATGATGACATGGTATCATTTGCATAATTTTCATTTGCATAATTGCTAAATTAAAAAAATCAAAATATAATTTTGTTTGGATTGACCCGAGTTCTTTGATTTCCTTTTTTCAACTGCTTTCTCATGATTTTACAATTCTTGTAAAATTACACTGAGGTAATTTTTTGTTTTATATTGGGTAGTTTTAGTTCAAAGATTTTTTTTAAAGAGCAATGACAAAACCACACTTTGACAAAAATTGAGCAGACAACCAACATGTGGGATTTATGTCATGTTGAACTATATGTGCATTTTTCTCCATTTTAATCTCTTGATGAGAACATGGGTCTTATATCAGAATCCCACATTATGTTTATTGATACTGATTGATGATCACTATTCTCTTGTTCTTTAAACCTAGAAGAATAACAACTTATTCCTTCTTATTTCAGTCAGTTTAGGAAGGCTACTGTACATCAATTCAATTCTTTCAAATGTCTTCCCTTTTTTGAGGCTAATTGCTCATATACTCACTTCATGTGTTGAGCTTGGTTGTTTTCTTGCATTACCCAACTAGGTAACATTATCAGTGCTGAGCACTGGTAATACTACCTAGTTTGGATAATAAAAATCTGCAGGAAAATAATCAAGCTCAGAGAACATTATGGATTCCTCATTTCAATCCTGAGCTACAAATATTCTTCTTTATCAGCACTTCACATGTTTCCTGCTAAAGGTACTCTGCAGGTAAATGAGACACCAAAGCCCGAAAAATTAGCTCCCAGATAGATTCAAACTACATCACAAATTTGATTCCCAACTTCCCCAGTTCACATGAACTCTGCCTCTTAACTCTTACAGGAATTTGCTACAAGGCAGTAAAATGCTATATTAGCTATTGTAAATGCTAACAAACACAACAAATGTGTACTTGATCAACGCTATCTATTTCTCTTAATAAATTGGCTGCGTTATCAGTGAAATAGTTTATAAAGAAAAAGTCAGAGAAATATGCAAAGGGACTCAGGAGAAGTACCATCTAGTGCAATGGTTCTCAACCTGTGGGTCGGGACCCCTTTGGGGGTCGAACAACCCTTTCACAGGGGTCGCCTAAGACCATCTGAAAACACATATTTTCAATGGTTTTAGGAATAATTTTATGGTTGGGGGTCACCACAACATGAGAAACTATATTAAAGGGTTGCGGCATTAGGAAGGTTGAGACCCCCTGATCTAGTGCTTTGCGTCCCAAACCTTTTCTTTCCGTATCGAAAACTTCATAATGGTAATTCTAAAAAAAAAGACACTTTTAGCGTGTCATCTAAGTTTCTCACATTAGTCTCTTGTTCTCCTCCCAATTTAGATAGCGAAAATGACACCAGGAAAAAGACATTCAGTGAAATTCTTGCAGAAAGACAAATACAAGCACAGAGGACTGTGTTAATAAATTGTCCCCCCAATTTCAATGCCAAGGCTTTTCTCAAATACTTATCACAGCATGGAAATATTAAGAATCATTTCTTCTATAAAAGTAAAGTAAGTATTTGAAAGGTTAGCAACTGAACTCTTAAATATTTAAGGTATATATATTTCAGAGAGAAAAAGCCTCAATGGATAAGTTTAAGAAAATCCATATTTCTCTGCTTTATTGTTATACTGGATGGCATAATAATTATTTTTTGACATTCTCTTTTTTTGCCCTGAAGGATTTTAAAAGAAGTTAATTAAATCAATCTAATGGACTTGATTATCTAAGTTGCAGATAAATTTGACTATTAAACCCTAATCCTTTAAATAGTTCATCTGTGTTCTCAAACTTAAGCTCTTATTCCTAATATTTTTTCCTGTTTCTTGTCTCATGTTGCTTCAGGCTATGTATGCAGTCATAGAATTTTCTGAGAAAGAAAGCATAACTTCATTGCAGGATGTCATTACAATTCCAGAATTTAAGGATGAATACCCTATTCCATTTAAATCTAGAATTCTTACCTTGATGTTGAGAAAACAATCAGACCCCGTTTCTGAACAAACCCCAATTCTTTGTCAAAGACAAACCTCTATTCCAGTTGATATGCTGCTGAAGAAACTTTGTGATGCAGAAAGTGTAAGTTCATGCGGTAATGGTTCATGCAGTAATTGTTTTGCAATTCTTTGATAGCAAACAAGCAGGCTTATTTTTGCTTTGAATATATAACTGGAAAATGGGTTGTAGCTAAAGCTGAGAGATCAGTATTGGTCAAAGAACTAGCTAAAAGTGCAGGTGTTTTTAACAGGCACGACAAATGATCAATACCTTGATTAAACTTGTAAAGGAAAAAAAACTCTGGCTTTATGTAGAACTCTTATTTTGGGGCTTGCCTTGCTTGCCAAGCAAAAGAACATGGACCCTGTGTTTCTTTCTGTTGTCTCCTCCCAATACATAAGAATTCCAGTCCTTGGCTTTTCTTGCCAGGAAGGGTGCAGGGATTGGGCCAAATTCATATCCATTCTCACACAGCCTCTGCAGCCTTCAAAAATTATGTGAGAACAAGGTGTGCTTTCGAGAATAGAGGTTGTCAACTGCATGATTGCTTGTGTATCATCAAAAATATTGTTAGCATATCACCTTTGACACATGTATCATAGGTTTGCCATCACAGCCTTAGAGGAAAAAGAAAAGAAAATTAAGATATTAAGTACATTAGTTGGCATGGTAAGGTAGAAGTGTATTTTTTGCTTCCGTCTTTCTATCCAACAAGAAAGTGACACAGGGACTGGCTTCCTACATTGTACTAATCATCCTATGTTAAGTGTGAATTATATATCAATTTGTATCAAAGCAAAGAGAATCAACTTGTACTACAAATTATCCAGTTTCATCACTGATCCAGATAAGTATATTCAAGAATATTTCCAGCTACACTTTTTAAGAAGAAATATAATTCTTGTTGGAATTCAACTTTGCATGCATTGGCTTTCCGTACCTATAAACCTTCTGACCACAAGGAGCAATAAATATTGGGATAGTTAGCAGAGAACCTTTTATTTCCTTCCCTTGTTTAAAAGATTCACTTTGTGGGTCTCAGTATAACATGTCTTGCACCAATTAGTCTGATGTTTTCAAGGCTTTCGTCGCTCCTTTCTGTCTCAATTCTCTTTCTCTTCTGACTCTGACCTGTGCAGTTCAAGTACCCACCTGACTTGCTTGTTCTTCTTAACATATCCTAGGCCAGGGATGGCTAACTTTTTTGCCGTCATGTGCCAAAAGCAGGGGGAGTGCAGGAGGTCGCACGTGCGTGTGCCCAAACCCATAATTCAATGTCCCCCTGTGCTCCAGCTGCCGCACATGTGCGCACAACAAACCCCCCCAGACTCCCCTCGCTTTTGGCACACAATGGCACTGTGGGCCCAGTAGGCCCGTTTTTCATCCTCCCCAGGCTCCAGACCCTTTCTAGGAGCCTGGGGGGGCAAAAATGGCCTTCCCCACCCCCCCAGAGGCCCTCTGGAGGCCGGAAATGGCCCGTTTCCTGATTTCTGGTGTGCCAGGAAGGCCCGAAAATCAGCTGGTCCGCACACACATGCGCACTGGAGCTGAGTGAGGGCAACGCTCGCGTGCCCACAGATATGGCTCCGCGTGCCACCTGTGTGCCACCTAAGGCGTGCCACCCGCGTGCCACCTAAGGCACCTGTGCCACCTGTGGCACGCGTGCCTTAGGTTCGCCATCATGGTCCTAGGCTATAGTTAGACTTAAGAAACTCTGGCTCCCAGTCACTGTGTTATTTCCTAAATAAAACACATTTTTCTTTCATACAAAAACCAGCCTCAAAAATAATTTCTAATAAAAGCTACACCCATAACTTCAGTGTTTGTCTCTCCAGGGTATAAAACTATCTGCTGTCCAATAGCTCTAGGAACCAATTTGGGGAGCTTGTTGCAACACAGCCAAATTAACTAGGACAGGGACGGCAATCTTAAAAACTCAAAGAGCCATTTGGACCTGTTTCCCACAGAAAAGAAAACACCGGGAGCCACAAAACCCTTCCCATGCCCGACTATTTGGTGAGCAGCCACAAAAGTAGCATATGTAGTTTATTTATTTATTTGTCAGATTTATATGCCACCCTTCTCCTGTAGGACTCGGGGCGGCTCACAACAATAAAAGAAACCCAACAATAGAAAATTAAGAAAGTTAAAAGTTAAAACCAATTTAAAATCCCCCAAAACCCCAAGTTAAAATCCACAGCAGATCAGGGAAGTTGTTGAAAGAGCCATGTCTTTAGGTCGGCATGGAAGGTGCTGAGGTCGGGGGCCGTCTGAAGCCCGGCGGGCAACCCATTCCAGATGGTTGGTGTGAACACAGAGAATGCCCTCATCCTCAATAGTTGAATTAAACATTCTGTTTTCTTCTGAAACTTTTCTTGGATTTATCCATGGTTGGCCTACCGGCTCAATAAATTACATGCCGGTGGGTGTCACAGTGGCAGTTGTGACACATATTTTGAGTGACACGGAGCCACAGCAGAGGGATGAAAGAGCCACATGTGGCTCCAGAGCTGCGGGTTGCTGACCTCTGAACTAGGATTGTCTTGCTTCTGCAAACATAGTATTTTTCTGGTACATAATCATGTGGCTCCCTTTTCTCAGAAACTTAGCCATTTTATATTTAAAAATACATAATGTCCTTAGCAAGCAGCAAGAACAATGCCAACAGGATGCCAAAGCATTCTGAAGAAAAGAAAACTGCAACTAGAAATTATTTGCTGCATCTTTTAAATTGTTTCTCTTCTTATAGAATCAACAGCCGGTTCTTTCAATACATACTTTACTTGGAGACTTGTCTATTAGAGGTTGTATCATCTGTTAATGTTTTAGCTATTCTAAGATTCTTTAAGGGTATATTCTGTAAAGAGTATACCCTTAAAGTATACTGTCAAGTTCTGTAAACTTCATGCCATTTCTTACAAGAATACAATTGTAAAAGGTTAGGCTGCATCTTACAAATACCTTGAGTGCCAGATACTTAAAATCTGAGATATTTCCTCTTTTTATTATTGTTGTTATTCAGGTGAGCGAGCAGTTGTACCTCCTCACAAATGAATGTCAGTTGACCGAAGAAAATACCAAGCTCCGGTTTTTAGCCTGTTCCTTAATTCAAGACATTGCAAGTGCTTATGTTCCAGACTGTATTGTGAAGCCTTTTGGTTCTACTGTGAATACCTTTGGCAAACTTGGATGCGACCTAGATATGTTCCTGGAGCTGAATAAAGTTGGGAAAAATTCTGCCAAAAGGGTAAAATATTTCTGAAGTGCTGTTGTAAAATGACTTAATTGTGTTGTGCTGAGATGAAAATGAGGCCATGAGGATAGATAGCATTGGCCTCTGCAGTTGGTCTGATTTCTTGATTGATTCCCAGATTAATCTCCCATTGTTCTTAGCTTTTTAAAAAGATGTATACCTCCTGAATAGGCTAAATGTTGCTCTTAATACATTTGAAATAGTTATGTTCCTATATTTTGAAA
Source organism: Stegonotus admiraltiensis (assembly GCA_032468215.1). Lineage (NCBI taxonomy): Eukaryota > Metazoa > Chordata > Lepidosauria > Squamata > Colubridae > Stegonotus > Stegonotus admiraltiensis. The sequence goes on along the minus strand of JANHZT010008454.1, from coordinate 58,198 downwards.
GAAGCAACTGCTGCAGGAAAAATCATTATTGTGAACTGTAAGACTTTAGAACAGTGTTTTGCAAACTTGGCAATTTAAAAATGGGTGGACAAATTCCCCATCTGCTTCTCGCTACGTAGCCTCACTTAGCAAATCGTTTTGGTGACCACTCCTTCCTGCGGTGCCTCTTATTTCTTGCAAAAAAAAGAAGAAGAAGAAGAAGCTTTGACTTTTTCCTATCATTTTTCGTTGAATTTTTTTTTCACTGACTCTCCTCATTGGAAAAGGATCATTGTAAATATATCTATCATACTTTTTAAATGGTTTTAAATATTTTATGTGAACATTTTTATTTATTTATATTTTTAATCATCGTATTTTTAGCTTTGTTTGTTTCAGTACTTTGAGAGCTTTTAAACCCTAAGGCTCAAGCATGAGCTGAATGGTAAGAAACTAAGCCTGGGGAAACCTGGAGTTTTCCCCTTGATTTCCCACATACAGCCTTGAAACTTTACCGCATTGGTCAACAAAGACATATTTCACAACAGGAGGAAGCTGTGCTTTCCTTTGCGCTGATGCGCTTTCTACTACTGCTTTTGTTCCATTGGTGTAAGAAAATGTAAACTCAAAGCATAAGATTGTGTTTTGCTGTTCACGGTCTTTTGAGATGCATGCAAGAAATTAATGAGGCATTGCAACTGCTTCGATCCTTTCTTGGCTTATTCATAACCATACTGATTGATTGAGCCTTCAGGTCAGCATTGACAGCCTGGATTAGTCCTTTTCTTGGCAAGGTTTTTCGGAAGTGGTTTGACCTTGCCTGCTTCTTAGAATTGAGAGAGAATTATTGCCCAAGGTCACCTACACATAGCTTTGTGCCTACGGCAGGACTACAGGTTGTCCTCCACTTACAACCATTGGTTTAGTGACTGTTCAGAGTTACAACTGTGCTGAAAAAAAGTGTCTTACAACCAGTCCTTGCCCTTAAAACAGTTGCTGTATCTCTACGGTCACATGATCAAAGTTTGGGTACTTAGCAATTGGTATGTAATTATGGTTGCATCATTTGGGGTCATGTGATCATCAGTTGTGACTTTCCTAACTGACTTCCAACAGTCAAAAGTACTAGGGGAAGCCAGATTTATTTAACAACCATGTGGTTTTACTTAATGACCAAAGCAAAAAAAAATAAAATAAAATTGGGCACAACTCAACAACTGAACTGCCTTCCTTAGCAACAAACATTCCTGTTCCATTGTGGTCGTAAATCAAGGATTACCTCTAGAACTCACAGTCTCCTGGTTTCTAGCCTGGCGCCTTAACCACTATACCAAACTGGCCTTCGTGGGCATTGCCTTTTACTTGCATGTTGTTGAATAAAGAGTGAAAATTCCATCACCAGGCAGCTGTACAAGATGTCAGAATTCTAGGTGCTTTATAGCTGCACTGATAAATCTTGAATTTGTAGGTAAAGGTTGGGAGATTATAGAAATCCTGTCTTGAGATTCAATCTGTTGTTACCCTGTGCCACAACCACCAGTATCCTCTCAAAAACTCTTCAGTTGTCAACTAGTTAAATAAAATGTATCTGTGTTGCTCTTTCTGCTATAATTGGCAATGAAAAGCGCATGAATTTAAATCTTAGCTGTTAGTATTATTTTTCCTGTTGAGCTGCTTAAATGCATGATATTTTATAAAAAAACAGATTTGATAAGTCTCTGGCTCTATGTGCTTAAGTATATCTCTGAGGTTAATGCATAGATTCTCCTAAATTTAGTTATTGGTACTTAAAATTAAAAAAAAGGCAAATCAGCTATACTGTAATTTTATCAGTGTCAAAGAAGGCTGCAGAATCTGTGGTTCTTCAGATATAGAATTGCACCTCGCATCAACTCTTGCCATTGTTCCTGCTGAGTAGGGCTGTTGTGACTTACGGTTTAACACAGTGTTTTTCGAATTTTGCAGCTTCAAAGTATATGGGCTTCAATATCTGCTGGCTTGGAAATTCTGAGAATTAAAGTCCACATATCTTAAAGTTGCCAAGTTTGAACAGCATCAAGTTTAGCAGCATCAGAAATTCCCCAGCTCTGATATGATGGTTGTCATTGCATCTGTGGATTCTTCTCCAACTATGAGTACATGGTATTACAAAAAGTCAGATTCTGATAGAGTGTTAGAACCTATTTTCTGAAATGTACAAGCAGCTCATTTATTTTCTGTGCTGTACCAAAGCAGAGACAATACAATTTTTTGCCAAGAGATCGTTTACTTTGGATTTCTGGTGAGCAGGGAGTTGGTCTCAGTCAGTAGCCTAAATGAGGCCTTCTGAGTTTCCAGAATTTGAAATGTTAGATTCTCAAGTAGCTTTTATGTAACAGTAAGTGTGATTTCTAGGTGGACCCATGTAGGAGAATGGTGGGAACTCAGATTGAGGGATTGGGGAGTCCAGCACACCTGGAGGGCACTAAATTGAAAAGAGCTGATATAAATCAATATTCTCTGAGCCAGAAGTTTTATATTGTTTGAAAAGTTTAATATAAATTTACATTACAGGAGGTATAAGGTGAATTTTAAGAATTTAAGAAGTTCAGAGATGTGCACGCAATACTATAAAAGCAAATTAAGAAGGCTTTAGTTGCCATGTAACTTTAATTCTCATTCCAATAAAAATGGCCATTATCTGGAAACATTTGTTTTTAGTATGGTTAACTGTACTCCGTCTTTTGCCTAACATGGGAAAGTCTGACATTAATTTCCAATGCTCCCTCTCCTTGTTTCAGCTTTGGGAATGTGATGTCTAATTTGTGAATTAATTCTTTGTGTTGTTTTCTTTTGTGTTAGAAAACAAGCCCCTTTAACATAATTTACCAAATGAAGAAAGCTCCTTCCGAACGAATAGCAGCCCAAAGGATCCTTAACATGCTTGGTGAATTTCTTGATAACTCTGGACCAGGATGCGAGGGTGTCCAAAAGATACTTAATGCTCGTTGTCCATTGGTGAGATTTTCCCATCAGCCTTCTGGGCTTCAGTGTGATTTGACACTAAACAACCGGTAAGCATTTTTACAAGGTTTTAAAATTACATTTTCCCTTTTTGCTATTGTTAGTGCTTTGTTTTATAGTCTCTTTCCTCCAGGGGGAGTATATTGTACTGCCATTTTTTGCTCGCAACAGCAGTTGGTCATTATCAATTGGATGGATTAAGAAAAGGTGCGCTTCCTGTGTGCTTCCATAGCTAATGGTGGACATGAACCTGAGTTTCCCATTTCCTAATACTTCCCCCTAACCACATCTTTATAAGGGCACTTGTCTGACAAAGCCAAACAAGCCAAAGTGGCTACCAGAATCATATAATCAAAACCTCACTCTTTGTGTATCTTACATAAAGGGGGAAGAACTTCTGTCACATGATTGTAGACACCATTTCGACTTTTCTGACCTTCCCACTCTCCCAGAGATACTCTCCCTAGCAAGGACAATTCATCTGGAGGGCTTTGTGGCAAACTAACAATAAACCTAATGGCTGACTTGAACCCAGATCTCACCATCTGAGCATTGTATGTATCACATGGTCCTCATTCTAGAAATAGCCAGAACAGACATAACATTCAGAATTTAATGCTTTGTTATTTGTTTTATAAATGGTTAAGACTTGGATTATTCAGAAAGAATCATTTTCTTACAATGGCCACTAGGGGGAAGCAGATCTCTGTGAAATAATCGTTTCATTTTTCCTTTGAATCTTTTTTCATTTGGTTAATGAGTCAATCACTAATTGCCAAGAGAGAGAAAGAGAAGTAGCTGCAATCTATTGAATAGATCAGTGTCATGTCTTAGCTAAGGATTTCTGGGCCTTGTTATATCATTTAAGCTGACTTTGTATAAAATATACAAAAGTATGAAGGCTATTGCTTAACGCATTGTAAGCCGCCCTGAGTCTC
>JANHZT010008453.1:0-10196 GCA_032468215.1 Stegonotus admiraltiensis | reverse complement strand
GAGAATTGAACTCGCAGTAATTGCAGGCAGCTGGATGTTAAAACTGCCTTAGTAGGAGGCATTAATCTCCTACGCCACTCAGGCTCCTGAGTATATTTGTATGTATGTATGTATGTATGTATGTATGTATGTATGTATGTATGTATGTATATCTTTGATTTATATGCCGCCCTTCTCCGGGGACTCAGGGTGACTTATAATGTGTTAAGCAATAGCCTTCATACTTCTGTATATTTATACAAAGTCAGCTTATTGTCCCCACAAACCGGGTCCTCATTTCACCTACCTTAGAAAGGATGGAAGGCTGAGTTGACCTCGAGCCTGGTGAGATTTGAACTTGCAGTAATTGCAAGCAGCAGATGTTAATAGCAGTGTTTTAGTATATTTGTCATATAAAGAAAACCGGGGGGGGGGGATTCAACTTTCCCCTTGTGACAAGGGTAGATAAACCTTTTCTTTCCTATGTTGGACAGTATTCCCACAGGAATAATCCAAAGGATGCTGTAGGATCAAAGTCAAGAGAAGGTTAATGTTTTCTCCCTTTCTGACCTCCATCCGGAACCCTTCTGTCTTTTTTATCCTCACACTGCAGGCTAATTTGTGAGGAAAAAAAGGAGAACACTTTTGCTAGAGATCTGAACTGCTGGTTTGCAAAGGGCTTTTGAATTTAGGACAAAAGCAGCATGAAATTAGATCAAGGGCTGTGTATGGCCTGAAGGCTGCACATTGCCAACCCTGCTTAAAAGAATGCTTGGAACAAGCTAATTTACTGTAACTCACTGCCGTTAGGAAGTGTGTGAAGATGACTAATGGCAATCTCAAATTCAATTTAAAGCATGATGTATTTTCTTGGCTTTTTTTCCCCTTTCTTTTCTTACTGATTGGCAGCTCAGATCGAAAGTCTTGGGATGGAGAGGTGTACAAATATTGTGAGAAATAAACGAATTATTTGGAGGTGAAGCCTGGAAAAATGAGAGTGGTGCATTAAATTATTGGCAGAGGTCGATACTTCTTTCTTTGGGTTTAGCTTCTTGGACATTAGACAAAAAGATCCCAAATGAAGTGGAAGTGAGCAGGTCACAACAAGTGTTTACACCTACAGTAAAAATAAAAAAATAAAAAAGGTTATCATTTAAATGTGCAAGTCAAAATGGTCAAAATGAGGAAGCCCTGCCTCTTTTTCTTACATATAGGCCAGGGGTGGGTTTCAGCAGGTTCTAACCAGTTCTGGAGAACTAGTAGCAGAAATTTTGAGTAGTTCAGAGAACCGGTAGCAAAAATTCTGACTGGCCCCACCCCCATCTATTCTCTGCCTCCCAAGTCCCAGCTGATCAGGAGGAAATGGGGATTTTGCAGTATCCTTCCCTTGGAGTGGGGTGGGAATGAAGATTTTACAGTAGAAGATTTTACGCCCACCAAGCCACACCCACAGAACCAGTAGTAAAATTGCTTAACACACTGTAAGCCACCCTGAGTCTCTGGAGAAGGGCGGCATATAAATCAAAGCAAAAAAATTTTTTTTTGAAACCCACCACTGATATAGGCCAAGGATTTGATTGAGTATTTCGGACCCAGAGAGGGAGAACATCATCATCACATCATTGTTGTCGTCATCATCATCATCATCATCATCATCCTTCTTTTCTCCCCCTCACTCAATTCTTGTGACTTCATATTTGATGACAGTATAAAAAATGGAATGTGCAGAGTCCGATAGACTTACAAAACTGATCAAGGGTAAAAGAGATTCAGATTTTTACAGTAGTTGGAACATGTGGTATGATTGGATCCAGAAAAGATGGGAGAGAGACAAAGGATAATGTTGGATTACAATCATAGACGATGGTATAATTATGGTAATCAATATGTTTTGGAAATGTAAATTTGTATATAAGAATCTGTAAATATTTTCTATTTTTACTTTTTGTTTGTTAGTATATATATACATGGATATTTTGGTGATGTTGCATCATGATAGAAAAATTATTATACATTTGTCTTTGGGTTTTTTTTTTTTTAACCATAATAAAAAATATATATTAAAAAAAACGTAGTTTCATCAAAACAAATCAGCTTATGTGCTCAGTAGAAAACTGAGCAAGGAATGAAGATTATCCTTTTCTCGAATAAGGTTGCACATTTTTTTCAGGCCGGGGTCTTCATTTTGATTATTGGATGCACTGCATTTTGACAGTGACCACATGCAAATACAAATAGCTATGATTGCCCTTGTTCCTGGAGATGTACAATATAGTCCTCACCATGCTGGGAATAATTGACCCTACTGAATTTGGCAAAGCAAAAGGACGTTAATTCTGTTAGGGCAGATTTTTTTTTAAAAAAAGGATTTATTGAAAATGATATGTTTCTTTCACAAATGTAAGCTTGGACATCTGATTATTACAGAAAGCAAAACTGACACATTCTCTCCTCTTCGTCTACAGTAGCTTCATAAACAAGCACGGTTCAAAATATACACAAAATTCACAATATTCACAAAATATTCACATGAAGCCACGTATAGATGACCCAAAATATTGTATTTGGCCATTGTGAGTACAGGTGGTCCTTGTTTAGTGGCCACACTTGGAACCAGCAACTTAGTCATTAAGTGATATTGTTACTAAGTGAAACCACAAGTGTGATTATGATCTTACTTCAGTTTTCTTGGCTTTACAGACATGCAAACCTCATAAATTTGAGGATAGGTTGCAAAGTTACATTTGCATCACCATCATAACTGTGAATGATCACTAAGTGAGAGAGTTGCTAAATGAGGACTACCTGTAGATACACATTTAACAAACTGGAGGATGTTTTGTTAACTAATATGTTGAATTAAGACAAATCTTTGGTCTCCTAAGGTTATGTAAAGGTAATGTGATCAGTTGCCTAGTTTTGAAATTATTTTTGTCAATGTTTTGCTTGCTTCGAATGTTACGTGTTTATTTCATAATTACTGTTAGTTGCATTGAGTACCCTTGATGAAAAGTTGGAATGCACATTTAAATGGTACGTTAAATAATACAGTAACAGCAACTCTCACGTCATTTTCAAATATTTATCTGAGTCAAAATATCTTACTTCTGTGCATCTTAATGTTGGGATAAATTCCCAAGTATACTCCTCTTAAACAATTCACAGTTAAGTCACCCTTATAGGACTGTAGATTGTGACTTTATTTTGCATTTCTTTGTTTTATGTACAGTGTTCTTGCTATTTTTCATTCTGTACGTCATGCTTTCAGTGAGTTTTGTTCATTTTCTCCTTCTTGTGGAGTAAATGGACGATAAAGAGGAGGGTTGGTGCTCAGTGAGGTTTGTTATATTCCGTTTTAATGAACATGTTTTATTCATCGACTCAAAGTACAGCAGAAAGGGTGACTTGAGGTAACTTCCCTTCAGAATTATTACAACCAACTGGCCCTTGCTAATACTCCACAAGAAGTGTATTTTTCAGAGAGTTAGCTCAGACAAAAGACTAATATGCTGTCTAGAGCATTTCCCCTCAGGGGCTAAACCTAGAAAATCAACCTGTGAACGATGGCAACTAGCAGAGCCTTTTTGGGTTGCTCAGTATATAAATGGCAGGGGCAGACTGGTAATGGATATGGAGAAGTGATAGAGTGACTAGCAACAGAGGACTGGTCCATCAAGCCGGGCCGCTCACTGACACAACACAATTTCTTGCTTTGATGGCTGAATTAGCATGAGTTCTAAACAGTATTAGAAGAGACATATTCACTGCACCAGGATGGGACCCACCACAGTGCTGGTGATCTTCAACAATTTAGTTGCTGACTGGTTTTTTTTAAATTTTGTTTATTAATCCCACCTTTCTTTCAGGTATTTAAGGCAGTAACATGTAGGGTTCCCTCCTCCTGCAGAAAAAATAAGAGATACTCAACAATGATGGAAACTTACATTACTGCTGAGTGGCTTAATAATTTAGTGCAATTTTCAATGTATGTGCCCCGATTCATCTATCATGCTGTGAATTTAAAAACACGCAAACATGAACAAGGGCAGCAAATAAAGTTAATGAAATTGTAGGTGGTCCAGAGAATATTTTATCCTGATGAAGTGTATTTTTTTAAAGAAAAGAATAATTTTAGTTGAATTGAGCCAAAATCACTAGGCATGTTGATTGATTGAGGTATTTGGGTCCATCCTAAGCTATGGGAACTCACTGGGTGACTTTGGGCTAGTCACTCTCTCACCAACCGACTCCTCATGGGGCAGTTGTGGGAAGTGAGGTAAGTTGAAGTGAGATCCACAAATAAGCTGCCTTGAGCTCCTGGAGGACTGGTGAAGGATATAAAACTAATAGCTAAATATTTTATTTTACCTCAGACAAATGTGCTTATTGATGGGGTTCAACATTCACAACATTAAGCTGATACAATATCCCCTCTTTGCTTTTTGCAAGAAAAAAAAGTAGTACCTTCCAATTGTGCTAATGTATTTCCAGATGACCCCCTCTGAGTTTTTGACCACATAATAATACAGGGCAACTATTTATTGACTGTTCCATTGCTTTGTTATATTGATCGGTGGCTCTGGGCTTATAGTTTTACAGGTCAAACAGACCTGACTGCAGCTCCTAAGAGGAAAACAGAATTATTATTTGCAACTGTGGTATCTCAGGAGTATTTTTTTATTGCAGGCCTTAAATAAATTTGCATGTCTGCAAAGTCCTTTAAGAGATGATCCCTGAAGGACTCCATTAGAATTTATCAACACTTGTAAAATGGCTTCATTTGTACTCCCAGGTAGAGACAGCATTATTAGAAAACAAATATATTTTAATTTTATCCTGTTGCTCTTTGTTAATATGAAAGGGTGGTCCCTAGTACAGACCTTATATTCTCTTCCACTGGTTGTAGGGATGCTTGAGAAATTGAACCTTTGCATTTGTAATCTTTGCAAGGTATAATTCTCACTTTGTACTTCCTCATCAGCCATTCTTTGTCATTGTGCATTCATTTACTTGTGTTAGAGATGTTTTGGCAGCTCCCTTCAGAATACAACTAACCACCCAAACTATCCATCCAACATTCCCTAGTTAAGGCATTTGATCCTATGCCCTTCAAGATTTTTTTAAAAAAACATTCCTCTATTAATGAATCATATTTGCCTTGCCTATCAGGTCTTAAAGACTGTGACTTTGAGGAGAGAGGCTGTCTTGCCACTAATCTTATAAAGCCTCTTGGAGATCTTTTGTTGTTGTTGTTGTTGTTATTGTTGTTGTTGTTGTTAAAAAAGGGGCAACATATTAAAAATAAAGAGTGAAATAGCCAGGAGTTAGCTTTGGAAAATATGCATCATTTATTGTGATTTTCTTCAGTAAATATTAATCCTAATAGTATACCTCCAGGATTTAATCTACCCCGACACATATGGGTGACATACAATAGAATTAGAACGACTCATGGGGTGTGTGCCAACTCCTTGTATAAATGGGGAAAGACACCTTCAGCACAATGTGGTTGCGGAGCCCCCCGACAGACTATCCAACTTATAGTGAGGGAATGCTCTAACAGAAGGTATCCAGGAGATTTTAGGGACTTCCTCTACATAACAACGACAGCTACTGACTGGATGTCCAAACTCAACATTAAACTCTGAAATGTTATTTCTGTTTTCTTCTTAGGTTTTGTACTGCTTTTTAAAAATTCTTTTCATTGTTTTAACCTGTAAAAATGAAGTGTTTTAATATTGTGTGTGACCAGCCATACGCTAAATAAATAAATAAATAAATAAATAAATAAATAAATAAATAAATAAATAAATCTTCAGTAAAAGTCTGCAACCCTTGCAGTTGACTTGGAGAGTCAATTGCCATAAAATTACAGAAGTGAATGGGAATGGTCCATACCAGTGGTGGGCTGCTGCTGGTTTGGACCAGTTCAGGAAAACCAGTAGTTTTCCTGCCCCTGCCCTATCCTGTCCTATATTTCCTTCTTTCTGGCTTAGCTGATTCACATGGCACATCTGATTTCCATGCCTCCGCTGTTCTATTTACTGGGGCTGCCATAGAAGGTAAGCAGCTGAGCTTCAAATTGCTGTAGTTTGAAAGCTGCACGGAAGCACGTTAGGCACATGTGTACGTGTGCACCAAGCACTCACAGAACCGGTTATTAAACCAGTTGCAGCCCACCACTGGTCCATACTGATTCCCCTACTCACCTCAGCATCTCAAACCTTGTTCTGATGATGAGACCAGAGCAAAATAGTCAAGGTGCCTTCTTAAAGAAGGGCAGCACAACAGTAACAGGGCTTGTGTCATGCTAGTAGCTGATTGCTCTCAGCAGCTGCAGCAGCAACACTGATATAGCCTAGCTTCTTCCTGGGGCTCTGAGGAAAGACCAGGCTGCCCCCAATTGTTCGCTGTCCCAGCCAAAACAGTCAGGAAACACAATTTTTATTTATTTATTTATTAATTCAATTTATATACCGCCCTTCTCCAATAAGGACTCAGGGCGGTGAACAGCCAACGTAAAAAACCCCTACAAAAATTAAAAAACCAATTAAAAATATTAAACAGTTTGGCCCATGAAATTAAAATACCCTCAATAAAACATAAATATAAAATTAAAAAACTACCCCAATGAATCAGGCCAATGAACAATGAACTAATTCTACTTTATTGTAAGGCTATAACAGGATTTTGCAAGTCTGAAGGCACAAGTGTCCCACCACCATTATTAATTGCTTCATCCATTAGGGCAGGTTCTTCCTAAGTTTCTTTCTCTGGCCATTAGAGTAGGCTTTAACAGTAGGCTCCTGCTTTTGCTTGTTTCTGAAGGAGCATCTCTTACCCTTTTCCTCCAAGGTCATTCAAGATTTCATTACATCTACCTTTATTAAAGAATCAACACCATGAAGATAGAGATAGAAATAAAGAGATACACACAGAGAGCGATCCAGATAAATACCTATGTATCTATCTATCTATCTATCTATCTATCTATCTATCTATCTATCTATCTATCTAAACTAAATACAAAAAAGGGGAAAAATAAATTGTCCACATAGTCTCAGAAATTAAAAAGGTGAATATTTGCATGAATGTACTCTGTATTTTAACAGTCCAAAGTATTAAAGTAATTACTGAATGAAGTAATAGAATAATGGGAGTCAATATTTTAACAGAAGGTAAGTAAATGAGGTATGAGGATCTCAGTCATGTATGCTAGTCTGTTGTTTGCACATGTTCAAAGAACTTTGCTACATTATGGGTGACATCTGCAGTCTAACCATGAGCCACGGTGGCGCAATGGCTAGGCTACTTCTGCTGACTGCCAGCTACCTGCAGTTTGGCAGTTCAAATCTCACCAGGCTGAAGGCTGACTCAGCCTTCCATCCTTCTGAGGTGGGTAAAATGAGGACCCAAATTGTTGGGGGCAATATGCTGACTCTGTAAACCGCTTAGAAAGGGCTGTAAAGCACTGTGAAGCGGTATATAAGTCTAAGTGCTATTGCTATTGTTATCTATTATCAGGCAAAAAACAGGTTATTGATGTGAAGTTCCTCGGGTGCATATAGCAAGGGAGGAAGATGGGTCTTCTTCAGATATCACTGTGGAAGGAGCAGTGCAGCAGCAAATGGAGAACAGCTTGAACTGAACCATCACTGCAAGGGCAGATTCAGCGAATCATGGCAGTTTTATAAAACCTCCCATATAACCACTACGAACATTCCCACTTCCAAAAAGATCGTTTATGAAGAAATTCGAAAGGAAAACATAAACTGAAGGATTTCATTTCTATGACTATTCTTTTTTCTTTGGGACAAATTATTCATAAATAAAAAAAGAATATGTCCTCTTTTCTTATAACTGCTCAGCATAGCCATTTCTTTGGTGTGGAACGTGGTCAAATGTTATTGAAAAGTTTAACAAAATGCCGTTTTTAAGGAAAAATAGAACACAGAACGACAGAGTTGGAAGGGACCTTGGAGGTCTTCAAGTCCAGCCCCCTTCCCTCTGTGTCATTCTCGACAACTGGCTGTCCAACCTCTTCTTTAAAAGCTACAGTGATTATAATCTCACTGCCATGTATGATTGAAATCCTGTGTCCAGATTTAATTTGAGAATTCATCAGTAGCATGTGTAAATATTCCAGGATTATAACACTATTACAACTGTACTGAAAATTAGTACTTGCCACCAATTATTCTTATGTACCAGTGCCTAAAATGAATTGGTTTGAACTCAACTGTTTCTCTGTGGAAAATTTTTCCGATTTATCCATGAGTTGACATCTAATCTGCAGTGAAGTGGGTTGCGCAGTCAGTCTGCATGTAATATATGTCTGTTCGGCTTTCTTCTTCTTAATAGCTTTGTAGAGACACATATTGGGCAGGACTGCAAACTACAAATCACACACATGGGAAGAAAGCAACTCGTTAAGAATTCCTGCAGAGCTTCTCTCTATCCAGTCGAGCCTGAAATTTTTAGAGAGAAATTACCAAATTCATGGGAGCACTTTGGCCACAGCCATGATAAGAAAAGTTTTTGTCTGAGAGCTCAAGCCATGGAAACGGAGCAGAAGTAAACCATAACTCTTTGGGCTCTTTCATGTAAGCACTTTACATTTTTTAAAAAAACATAGATGATAAAGGTTGCAAGTCTACAATAACCTTCTATAATAGAAGAGTGTTGGAGCTCCAATGACTCAATAATGATGTCCCTGCATGAGGTAACACATCCATTCTATGCAGTCCACTTCCTTGTTGAATCTTCCATAGACTGTGGTTTCCTGCTGAGATTGTGAGCATTTGCTTTTGAACACATCCGCTCCCATCTGAGTGTTTTCTTTTCATGGTTCTTTACAGCTGTTATTTGCAGGTTCCCAATAACTGACCGGGCTTTTAAGATTTCTCTTGCGATACCAAAGGCCTTGGAAGAAGATACAGATCAAGGGAAGATGAGAAAGTCTGGATTCAAATAGAGAAATTTTTCTATGCTGGACTGGTCATCTATTATTATGACAGAACTCTTATTTATTCAGGGTGTATATCGGACAATGTGAGTTTATAGGGATGTGGCTTTCCAGCTATCCTATTGAAGAGACTGGACATAGACCAGAACATTCATTAAGTGTTTGATTCAATCATTGGGTTTTCATCATAGAACAAACATTAGTGTGAATTTGGGGCAACTTGTTACGTTTATTTGCATTATAATGCTCATGTGTGAATGCAATTCAAGTACAGTACCCTAGTCATAACACAAGACCAACATTTGTAGAAGCTGTTTTAGTGTAGAAATGTGGGCTGAGTAGAAATGTTTTGAGATGGCCATGGCATGATTGGAAAAGTGCTGAAAGCACCAAACAGATGATATGAATAACAAAAACAAGGTCAATTGATAGGAACACAGAGAAATGTCAAGAACGGTTCAGAAATATTGACAAAATGCCGTGTACAAGATACAGAAGGATCTTGACAGACCTAAACACTGGGGCCTATCTAGCAAAATGAACTTTAGTGATGACAAAAGCAAGTAAAAACAAACGCACAGATATAGAACAGCTGGTACCTGGCTCAATAGTAGTAACTGTGAGAGGGTCCTAGTGGATAAATATGAGTCAGCAGTATGTGGCAGCTGCCCAAAAAAGCTAACACAGTCTTGGTTTTAAGGTCATGAAACATGCTAGTACCCTTGGTAAGATTAAACTTGGAAAATTGCATGTGACTTTGGTTGCATGATATCAAAACGATGTTGAGACTCTAGAAAAGTGCAGTGAAGAACAATAAAGATGATTAAGGGTCTGGGGGCTAAACCATATGAAGAACAGTTGCTGAAATTGGGTATGTCTACTCTAAAAGACTTGCCTAGAAGGACCAAGGTGACATGATAGCAGTGTTCCAATATCTCAGGGGCTGCCATAAAGAATTAGGGGTCAACTTATTCTCCAAAGCACCTGAGTGCAGGACAAGAAGCAATGGATGGAAACTAATCAAGGAGAGAAGCAACCTAGAAATAAGGAGAAATTTCCTGACAAAGAGAAGAATTAATCAGTGGAATGGCTTACCTTCAAAAGTTGTGGATGCTTGGATAGCCATTTGTCTGAAATGGGATAGGGTCTCCTGATTGAGCAGGGGGTTGGACTAAAAGACTTCCAAGATCCCTTCCAACTCTTATTCTGCTATGTAAGAGCTATGCCAACTCCATATTCCTGAACCAGCTCG
>JANHZT010008447.1:0-16308 GCA_032468215.1 Stegonotus admiraltiensis | reverse complement strand
GGCGGTATATAAATGTAATAAACTAAACTAAACTAAACTAAACTAAACTAAACTAAACTAAACTAAACTAAACTAAATCCACAGGTTGTCTTCCATTCCGCACTGAACTGCTGTCTTCAGATCAAAAACCTAAGCCACCAGCTTTAGCCCTTATTTTGTCCTCTTATAAAAGACATGGGGAAATGCATATGTAGAACTGCTGTCAATTCTTGGGTTGGAATGGGACTTTTTGACTCGAACTCTTGGTGCTGTCTCTTTCTCCACCAGGGTTTCACCTCCGCGTTATTACGTCTTGGAACTTTGGGCCACGGTCCCTCCATCCCAGTTCCTTCACCGCGGCCCATTCGTCACAGTATAGTTTACGGCGGGTTTTTGGATGCACAGGACTGTTCGAAGTCAGCCAATCAGTGAAGGGGCACGGGGGATTTGGGAGTAGAGTGGGGGCTGCAGTTCAGAGGGAGGCTGTCAGTTTGGAGCCTCCCGAGGCAGCCGAGAGCCACGTGGGGGAGGGATCCAGCCACAAAAGACAGGGGGCCCTATGCACCCAAAAGCCTGACACAAACTGTACTGCGATGAATGGGCCGCAGCGGAGGGACTGGGATGGAGGGGCTGTGGCCCAAAGTGCCGAGGCGTAATAACGCGGAGGCGAAACCCTGGTGGAGAAACAGGCAGTGCCAAGAGTTCGAGCCGAAAAGTCCTAGACCCTCTTGGGTTCATGATGTTGTTGCCAAGGTCTGAAAATTTTTATATAAACTACTTATCTTCTTTCTCACCAATCAGTAAAGAACAATTACAGGTAGTCCTCGACTTCCAACAGTTCATTGGGTGACCATTCCAAGTTACAACAGCACTGAAAAAAATGACTTATAACCGTTTTTCACACTTGCAACCTTTGCAGCACATCCCCATGGTTACGATCAAAATTCAGACACGTGGCAACTGGCGCATATTTTTGACAGATGTAGTGTCCTGGGATCATGCAATCACCTTTTTGTGATCTTCTGACAAGCAAAAATCAATGGGGAAGCCAGGTCCATTTAACAATTATGTGAATTAACGTAACCACTGCAGTGATTCGTTTAAGAAGTGTGGCAAGAAAGGTGGTAAAATGGGGCAAAATTAACTTAACAGTTGTCTCACTGAGCAACAGAAATGCTGGGCTCAATTATGGTCGTAAGTTGAGGACTACCTGTATGAAACATAAATCATAAGATACATAAGATACAAATCTATGTATATCTTATGTGTCGTAAGATACAAATATTGAGGCCCCAAAAATTATAAAACCTTGCAGGAATAGTGCAGAAATGACCTAAAATGGGGTCAGCAAACACAGCAGTCAACAGAATTCTATTATTAGCTGTCACCTAAAGTATCTGGACTTCATGGCTGAAAGGGTGAGAGTAAACAGGAGGTGGGATGAGGCAGGAAAAGGTGGCAAAGCACAGTCAGTATTTGCTGATTTTTCTTGTCCGCCTGAAATCCTTGTGGAGGTGTGAGCAATACCCCTCTTTCCTGCATAATATTAGGACTTTGCCATCCTGAATGAGCTTAGGGATAACATCAGAAATACTTACATTATTGTTCTTCCCTGACAGGACACATTCATCTATCCTTTGCTGTGATGCAGGCCAGTGGATCTGCCGAGCGAAACAACATCTCACAGTTACAACTCTGATTTCCCATATTTTCCCCTTAACCCTGGTCCCAAACCAGACAATATATTGAACTGGAAGTTTTGCATTATAAATCACTTGGAGTTTTTCAATGTGATTATTTTAGAAGCCAGCAGTCACATCACCTTGCTGTTTGTTCCAGATGTGTTTCTTAAATGCAGTACTTTTTTATATTTTTATGTAATTTCCAGAATATTCTGGAAATTACCCCATTCCTTTGACCAGGGGTGTTAAACTCAAGGCCCGCGGCCCAGATGTGTCACGCGTTAGCCATGCCCACCCTCAGTTTAGCGAAGGAGAAAAAAGTCTCAATATGTCACGTGACAACAACATGAAGCCACAAATTTGACACCCCTGCCTTTGACTGTGAAAAAATCATATATATCAGTGGGTGCAAAGTACAATGTGGTTGTTCTGGAATCACAGTAACAGGCTAAATTATTGTAATAACAAGTACATACAAGCACACATACAGATTTTAAACCTATACTACTTCATAAGTAATAGTTTAGAAAGGAAGAACATTTAACTATTTAAAACATTTTACAGGAATGATCATGAAACCCAGTTTAAAATGCACAGATATAAGCAATGATTCTCACACTTAAGGTTAAGACTTCACCATTTTGTCACCTGTTTTTATGAAGACACACCTTGGTCTAGTGGTTAAGGCACCAGATTAGAAACTCTGAACTCTAGTCCTGCCTTTGGCACAAAGCCAGCTAGGTGACATTGGCCCAGTCACTTTCTCTCAGCCCTAAGAAGCAGGCAATGGCAAACTTCTTTTGACATCTTGCCAAGAAAATTGCAGGGACTTTTCCAGGCAGCCTCCAGGAATCAACGCTGACTTGAAGGCACGAATATATATATAGTTATGTATTCCTGAATAGATCTACATGTTATTTCTTTCCATCCACATCTCTCTCCTGAGTTAAAAATGGAAAATGGCATCTTTTCTGATCAAATAGCCTACAGATTACATGTTGAGCTTTCCTCTAGTCCCAAAGGACTCTTGACTTCTAAGTGGGAAGCAGACAAAAAGATAAATAAGCACCAAATGTCACTGTGGCACAAGAGGTGCCTGTCAAGAGTTCGTTTAATACTTTTGTTTTATATTTGGTAGACTAATCTTATATTGAATGAAAAAGAAAAAAAAACCTCTGAAGAGACAAAATACTCTCCAAAAAAGCAAAACAAAACCCTTCCTAAAAGTTCTGGACAAATATTGTTTAATATTTTGTTCATTGCATTAAGCACCAGGAAAAAAAATGATATATCAACTGTAGAAAGATCATTTAAAAAAGCCCTGGAATCCTATTTTCAACTTACTTTTCCAGAGAGACTCATCTGCTTCAATATCTGTCTACTGCAAATTCAACACAGATTCAGAAGCATTTTGTTTCCCATCAAACAGAATTTCCCTCTGCCTACTCCTGATAAGAAATTTAAAAAAAATCTTACAATCAAGGGCTCCCGATTGATATCATGAAGGTCTAATGAAAGGATGTAGTCTTTGCTCCCCACATACATTCGGTCATGATCTTCATCCTTCAGCAAGATTCGGTAGTCTGTTGAGTTGAGAAGGAAATTGAAGAAACGTGCCGTTCCAGTGGCCTTCAGCTCTACAGGAACAAACACAAAGAAAAGCCTGTATTAATTGTCTTCTTCTATCCTGATTCCAAAAAACAAATGTTTGGGAATAGTATGCTTGATTGAGGAGAAATCAACATGGTCCCCAAACTCAGTAAGATGTTTAACTTTTAAAATATAGCAATATACATGTGTGCATAGACATGAACAAATTATTAAAAGAAACACTCATCTTGTAGCAATGCTATGTGTAAATGTAGCTTATTTTATGAGCCATGGTGATGCAGTGGTTAGAATGCAATACTGTAGGCTGCTTCTGCTGACTGCTGATTGCCAGCAGTTCGGCAGTTCAAATCTCACCAAGCTCAAGGTTGACTCAGCCTTCCATCCTTCCGAGGTGGATAAAATGAGGACTCAGATTGTTGGGGGCAATATGCTGACTATGTAAACTGCTTAGAGAGGGCTGTAAAGCACTGTGAAGCGGTATATAAGTCTATTACTATCTCATGAGAGCCCCATCAACTCAGATTTAGCTTGAATTATTGAAAACTGAGGATTTCCACTCAGTGGTGAGATTCAATTTTTTTTTACTACTGGTTCTGCGGGCATGGGTGGGTGTGGCTTGGTGGTCATGGCAGGGGAAGGATACTGTAAAATCTTCATTCCCTCTCCACTCCAGAGGAAGGTTACTGCTAAATCCCCATTTCTTCCCGATCAGCTGGGACTTGGGAGGCAGAGAATAAATGGGGGAGGGGCCAGTCAGAGGTGGTATTTACCGGTTCTCCGAACTACTTAAACTTTCCGCTCCTGGTTCTCCAGAACTGGTCAGAACCTGCTGAAACCCACCTCTGTTTCCACTGCATCTAACTCTTATTATTTTCTACTAAATTATACTCAATCTGTGAGGCCCAAGAACATCTATGATACATATGAGAAAAAATAAGTAAAAAAGGGATTTCACTTCCTAGCATGTTAGTTATATGAAAAAGGGGTTTTCCAGTTCTGGCCTCCTTGCAAATCAGGCATACTGAGGTTGTCCAAGCTTTCCGAAGTAACTGTGTGCAAAAATCTTCATATCAAGAACCAGTTCAGTTTTTTCCTCTGGACTATGCTGATCCAGCCATTCTGGGAGGTGGGGTTGGTCGGCTATTTTTATAAAAATACATTTTCTGAAAGGGAAAATGATTCGTGGTTTAGCCCCGATTTTAAGAACCATTTTTTCAAAGCTTGGGCTTTTTTGTTTACTTTAAGAGTGAGAAACTAACAATCTTCCAAAAATTGCTAACTAAAATTGGCAGCAGCCTTAGGTAGTGTAGCACGATTAATAATGAGTGATGATGGAGAGCCCTAAAAACCTCACTCCTAGTCTAAGTGACACGCTTTGAGACTCTGTCTAAGTCCTACTCCTTTTGCTGATTATTTTCTTGGAATTAGCATTTTGTTTGTCTGACCTACCTTCCTAATCCGTTGTTGCTTCTTTAGTCTTTAACTTCTTAGTGATATTAACGATGTATTTGCCATGGCCCATCTAATTCATATTCTGG
Organism: Stegonotus admiraltiensis; assembly: GCA_032468215.1. Classification (NCBI taxonomy): domain Eukaryota; kingdom Metazoa; phylum Chordata; class Lepidosauria; order Squamata; family Colubridae; genus Stegonotus; species Stegonotus admiraltiensis. The sequence continues at coordinate 11,498 of JANHZT010008447.1, read as the reverse complement.
AACTCTGTTCCATTCTCTTTTCTCTGGCCTATTTGGATTAATGATCATCTTCCCATTCTCTTTAACTATCTACATATAGAAATGGATCTCAAGTTCAATGGAAGAAATTTAAATTAACCTCAACCTATAGAGCAGGAATGTCAGCATTGGATAGGTTCTCTATAGAAGAGGAGATTAGGCAAGGTTTGGGAAGGCTACGTTCTGCCCTAAATATGCTGAATAAATGTATGAATGTATGAATACATTTGTATGAATGAATTATTTTCTTTTTCTCTAAATCTCCCTATGTAACTCAGCTTGGGAACAAAATAATGTCATAGTTTATCCATATGTATTATCATATCAGATGTACATGTTTGTAAATGAATGTTAGGTGTTGCTGTAAAAAATATCCTACATCTACAGAGTCTACAAAGATCAGCTCCAAGAAGGAGACCCGATGCTTGAGACTGATTTCACATCTTGATTCCACTCACATGTTACTCTTCCTGACAACTTCAAATAAAAGCACACTGATAATTAACAGCAGTTCCTTTTACAATGTACTGACACTGAAATTTAACCTGGAGGAATATGAAGGTAAACAAATCAATACAGCGAGGAATCATCATTTCACTCAAACGAGATCTTTCCTGGAAACAAATCTCCATGGAAATTGGCCTTCCAACTTATCGAGTGCAGAGAGGCCAGCTTTAGCTGCTGCAAAGTATTTGATAGTTGCCACTGAATGTTCCCTACACCTCTGTACAATATGTCAATATAATTACCTTTTAAAAACAACAAATAATTAATTTAAGCTTTGAGGAAGCTGTTTGCCAAAACTGCCAGTGAATTAATTACAGCCGGGCACTGAGCCCACACAGGTCCTTTGTTTGTGAAAGTGTGCTGTTCAGTGTGGAAGGAGGCATAAGACTATGCAGGTTTCCCACAGTGAACCTCTTGTCAGTGCAGCGTCCTAGGCAGAGACACCATTCTTAATCTGGACAAGTTCTTTTAAGAAGGAGAATTGGAGCCAACACTTAATTCAGAATTCTGTTCTCACTTCTGGTTTGAGGATTATTGAATAGTTTGTCTCCTCAACTATTATTGTATTATAATAGTTTAAATTATTGTATTATCATCAAGAGGCTGTAGATACTGCAAAAGCCAGTCTATAGCAGACTTCCACATACATTAGTTGTCAATTCTTCCATCTGTTGGTGGGATGGTCTGGGAGTTGTAGCCTACATAAATAGCCTGACCTCAGTTATTTAGCTTACCTGCTCATTCCACGTTTTCATGGCAATTATTATATGATCTTGGGCAATGTGGTGGCTCAATGATTAAGATGCTAGGATTTTCAGCTGGAAATTCAGCAGCCCAGCCTAGTTTGAGATCTAAGTGGCATGTGACAGGGAGAGCTCCCGTCCTCGCCCCAGCACTTGCCAACCTAGCAGTTCGAAAACATGCAAATGCGAGTAGATAAATAGAGGTAGCACTTCGATGGGAAGGTAACCAGGGATTCACTAAGAGTCACTAAGGTGGAGAAACATTGGCTTACACTGAAACTGCCCTATCTTTCTGTGATATCCACACAATTTGGATAATTACTGCCAATGAAGCTGTGATGCCTCCAACAGAAGAGCATCCAGCAGACCAGCCAATGATATAAACCAGAAGAAGAAGCAGGTAAAAATGAGGCTGATCAGAAAGGCTTTAAGAGATCAAAGGAGAAAGGAGGAATTGTACGAGTGCTGAGGAAAATCATAGCTGAATTCATCTGGTCAATGATTAGGCACATCATCTGGTTGTGAAACAGATTGACTGTACCTTTCCAGCTGTCAAACACATATTTCCGCAGGACAATTAAGCCACATCTTCTTTATTATTTCAACATATGAAATGTGTTCTGAATCCAAACATAAGAAGAGATTGACCATTTTCGTGTGATGAATTAACACACCAAAAAAAACTAATAAAGCACACCAGTCATCTTACATTCAGATAACAGAGATTGTCCATTCCATCTTTCCCCATATTGCTACTTTCTGTTAGGGATTTTTTTACAATTCAGTGCAATTTATTATATCACATTTACAGAAATTATTGCCAAAAGTATGGGGACACTTGATAATTACATTCCAAATGCACAACTTTGAGAATGTGCTACAGTCCTGCCCACACATCCTAGAGTTTTGAGTCCTGCAAAGTTAAACTAATTTAGAGCTGCATTTCTCTAATATGCTCAGTCCAAACTTCTTTCTAAACAAAAGTAATATCCAGAGTAAAGCCAGTGGTGGGATTCAGCCAGTTTGCACCACTTCGGGAGAAGCGGTTGTTAACTTTCTGAGCAGTTTGGCAAACTGGTTGTTGGAAGAAATCAATAGGGCAGAGAACCGGTTGTTAAATTATTTGAATCCCACCACTGAGTAAAGCCTTTTGTTAAAGAAAGAGGAGGGGGAGGAACAGAAATAAAATGTAGCCTCAACTCTCCACTTTAAGAAGAAGCAAAAGATAGAAATGGATCTATAATCGGATATTTGGGTGATTTGTGCTAAATATCAACAATTCCTCCCTCATACTGTTTAACAATGGCAGCAAAAATATTATTGTCTGCTTCCCGCCAAATTATGCTGCTTCAGCAGAAGATATCCAAAAGTGGGGTTTAATGTTAGAGAATTGTGAGAGTATTTAGTTCTAGAACTAAAACAAATTTCAGAACTATAATAATTAGTACTCCAATAAACAATTTCATAAAATATTTATTGAACAGTGAGCCTTGCCTTATTATCTAGTGCCAGCGGGTAACTCTGGACTTAATAGTAAAGAAAAAAAAAAGCTGTTTCTGCAACCTGAAATCAGTGTTTTATTTCAGACAGGAAAGCTTCAAACTGGGAGATTCATTAAGGAAAGAGATATTTCATATATCTATGTGAGTGAAGCCCTTGGGATTCAGAAAAAAAAGCCTGATGAATTTTTAGACTGCTGCTGGCTGGAGAGAGGAAGAGAATAGTTTGTTACTTTTTTCATCAAGCAAAGCATAAAGTATAAAGTCAAGAAATCTGAACATGATGTCAAGTAGCCAGTTATGAGGTCAATTGAGCCAGCAACAGAAGAATCAATCAATCAATCAATCAATCAATCAATTTGTTTTTTATTTGCAGGCATAGCACATTCAAATGAAAATATAGCAACTCAGTATAGGCCATTTAAAACTATAAAGAGCATTATACGTGCAAGTAGAAAAATTGCTTCTTTGTTCATTGCTCAATAGTCTCCAGGCAGACACCCAAAATACCTGATAGATCCAACTACTAATGTTATTCCTCCGAATATACAACTCCTAGTCCATACAAATGGTTCTTACGATGGGAAGTGAAGATAATTCTGCTGCTGGATGTGTGTGGTGATATGAGGGAGGCACCTTGAGATAAATCCAGGGGTGGGATTCAGGAGGTTCGTACTGGTCGGGCAAACCAGTGGTTGTGACCTGCGGGTGGGCCTGCACAGCCACCCTGGTGCTATGCTGTCCTATTTAGCGTTTTTTTTTTAAAGCCACGTGCATGTGTGCAAGGTCGTGCGCGAGCAAAGTGCATGTGCAGAAGGCCGTGCATGTGCACGCGCTCACATTTTCAGAGCTGGGGAGAACCAGTTGTTCATTCATGTGCCACCCACCTTTGGATAAATCCACACAGAGGTTTTGTGCTCTCATTGTGATGGCACTCTTATTCATAAAACACCCAATGCAAACTCTCACCTGTTCTCCTGACACTTTTCCCCAACATTCAATTTCTCCATAAGTTGCTTTTATGCTTTTGGAGTAAATTTGAGAACAAGGCAAAGCATTGGGGAGAGCATTGCCAGATTAGTTCTGGTACTAGTGGGAATTGTGTCAGGGTCTGGCTGCATGGAGAAAACAGCTGGGTCTTCCCTGCCATCTTCTATGTCAGGGTAGGTGAGGGAATCATCATGTCTCACCTGATTGCCTTAAAATAGTTGGATACGACTAAGGAGAAAGAAACAAGAGGACCAAACAAATTATGAAAATAAGCGAGTTCTTCATCTAACACAATATGTATCGGCAAGAAGTTAATTCTTAAAAAATTTTAAATCTAAAGGAGCGAAGCTAAAAATTGTGCTGTTTTTTCCTTCAGCCATTTCCCACTGTGCAATAACAATGTTATGCAGATGTGAACAGATGAAATATTAATTCTTTAACTGCACTGTTTTTCACTTACATGAGGGAAGGCTGGAATTAATAGATGCAAAAAGAGAGAGAAAGCGCATGAGTGGAATGCAATAGGCTGCAAAATGCATACTGTATGCCCTTTAGCATGCTTCCTTGGATTTAGAACGCTGCATATTGGTGGGTGTATTTCACACATTCCCATTTTAACGAAGTAGACACTATTTGATGTTCATACTGGTGGGTCCACTTAGTAGCAATTTTATTAAACAGCAATATTAGCATCAGAATGCCTCACAGCAAAATACCTCTAGTATAGATTCTGCTGAGGAAAACACAGAGATTATAACGAATGGCTTAATCTTAAAAGGCCATAGGAGTCGTTGTTGCTTTTTGTCATAGCACTTCTCCCAAAGGCAGTTGACTTTCACCTTCAGAAGGTGTTTTTAAAATGATAAGATAAGAGGATCTGATTCTTTTTTTACTGGCACTAAAGCAAAATTATGATTATTACATTTTATTCTCACCTTACAAAGCTGTAAACCTACTTAATACTCCCACCTGGTATTTTCCTCATAATCCTGTGAAGTGGGGAGGGAGGGAGAGAGAGAGGGGGGAGGGAAAACCAAAATCACCCAAGTTGCTTTCTTGCCTAAGGAAAGCCTAGAATTTACAGTCTCCTGGTTTCTAGGCCAGCAGCTTCACCATTACATCAAACTGCCTCTCCAAGGAGTAGTCATCAGAAGTGTTAATTGTCAGACTTTAACTTTTGTCCTACTTAGGAACACAGGTCCAATGATTTGACTATCCCAATTCCATAGCCTGCTAAAGCATCAGAATTTCAAGGCAAAAGATGGCAACCTCAGGTTAAGAACAGAATGCACTGCAAATGGGTAGATGCTCAAGATAGCAGCAGCAGTCAAATATGCTGTGATAATCAAGGCAGCTAAATAAAGTAAATATTTCATCCATCGACAGTGAGAGAATAAGATACAATGGCTAAGCCCTTCACTCCCTGATACCTAAGGGAGGACTATTCAAGGCTCTTATCTATCAAAAAAGGCACAGAGAGAAGGAACCAGGACAGGTTGTGGATATTTGGAAATACAGGACTACGACTGGCTTTGTCTCTTATTTATAATCCACAAAAGAGAAATCCTGAGTTTGCTTTCAGAAAAAGCCTGTGTCAGAAACCCACCTAAGAGGCAGAGAAAAGAAGCTTAGCTGCCATGAGAGGGAACTAAGATTTCGTCATGGACCAAAGACTGGCTATAGAAAGCGCAAACAAAAAACCAGATTAGCCCAGTAGCTTTCAACATTGTTTCCAAAATGGCCTTGAATTCTCTAAACAGGTTTATTCAATTGATAAAGCTCGGCTTTTGTTAGCTTAACTAGTTTGCTCTTCTTGGGTGAGATCAGCCATCCTCACCTCCTGCATTGTATGATGTTGTTTCTGCCACTTGACTGAACTGCCAAACTTTCTTTGAAAGCAAGAGAAACACTGCAAAATGCTCTGTCAGCCCTAATCATTGCTCTACCAAAGCTGCCTTCTTCTGTAAGCATTAACTAGCAGAACTACTAAGCAAGAATTAACCATCCCACAACCAAACTGCTGTCATCAGCCACTAGCTGGAGACACACATCCATGCTTAGTGATCCAGGACACCTCCCTCCTTCCCCTGTGCATTTTCAGCCAAGATAGTACTAGAAATTTAGAGCCTCGGAGGTAATAAGCTAAGCAGTAAAATAAAGTCAGGTTTGTCTGAAATATCTGACAAATAGATACACAAATATACAAACATATGTATTAGTTAGTAAAATGTTGGAGTCACCTAAAAGCCAAAGAGCAACTTGGATGTTTTGTGCTCTCCACAACATTTCCAAGTCCCTGTTTGGGTTTTAGGTGACTCTAACATTTTACTAACTTTTCTCTGTTGATACTGAAGGAAGGACTTGAGATTTTTGAGACTTTTTTTTAGGTTGCAGTGAACACACTAATCACTCTGGATTCATGATAGGCATTGCAGAATTTCCCAAGGGCTAAAGTAAGACATTTTAAAGATTTTGAAGAACCCATGAAATGATCTCCCTAGAGCCCTTTCATCCATTTACTCTCACTGCTTCCTATGGCAATACAATTTTTGTCTTCAACTTTTTTGTCTACTTCAGTGAACAGCAAGTCAATTATTAGTATTAGTATTTATTGGACTTTTATACCGCCCTTCTCCTGAAGGACTGAGGGCGGTGTACAGCCAGAATAAAAAGATAACAATATAAAAATTAAAAACAATTAAAATTAATTAAATGATTGGCCGAACATTTACAATACATTTAAAATAACCCATTAAAAATCCTATTTTAAACCAGCTCTGTGTGGTGGAATAATAATGTTTTAAGGGTGCGGCGAAAGGCCCGGAGGTCGGAAATCTGACGTATCCCCGGGGGCAACTCGTTCCAGAGGGCAGGAGCCCCCACAGAGAAGGCCCTCCACAATTATAATGTGTGAGGTAGCCTAAATCTAAAAGGAATTGCAGAAATTATATTTCAATTTAACTAGTTTATTTTACTAACTTGAATAGAAATATTATAAGATCATTTCCAATCCTGAACAGTATAAGATTCCCTCAAAGTGTGGCCTGGAGCAAATATCATCAACGTCCCTCAAAAAACGTAGACTAGAAGCCTACTTAGTGAGACTCTTATATGCCTCGGAAACAGAAGTGCTAGAAAAGTTAGAAAGCTGCTACTCAGAAACTCACTCATTTCAGCCAAGGGGGCAGCAAAGCACCACTGGTTACCTTCAGTCAAATATATAAGGACATTAATTCCACATATCTCAGATCAGTCTCAAAGCTGGGCTGGGGCTTGCTTTGTTTAAGCACAGCAAGACAGAAAATTATTTTAGATTACACTGCTGGTGTTTGGAAAAAAAATGTTTCTCCCTGGAATGTGTCCAAGCTACTCACACCTCTTTCTCTTCCATCCTATCTGTCCTCCACACTTTAATTCTTGATGGTTCTCTTTGGCACCCGGCCATTAAAAAAAAATCCCAAGTGCTAAATTCCTGTTCGAAGCCCTATAGAAGAAAAGATCTTAGATCTTTAGGGGGGAAAAAAACTCTTGCTCCATAAAAAATTTCAGTAAGGCTCGAATGTCTCTCTGACACACTGAGATGGCAGCATTTGCCTCCCATAATTTAGTCACATATCTGGCACGGAGAATAAGCAAACAGTATTGGGAAGAAGTGGGAAGCCTCCCCATCCTAACAGCAACTGAGAAACACTTCACTTTTTGTTAAAACACACACAAAAATGGTAGGGAGGACGCATGCCACACATAGTTTTACTTAAGTACTTGGAGGAGTGATGATATTACATTCCAGATTCTGAAAAACCAGAGCTCATCCAGTAAGGGGTCAACTAGATGGAGGTGTTATTGTTGGGTCATGTGTTGATCTTTGTATATGCACACTATAGAGAAAAAAGTCTCTGCACTCAGATGCTCCTAAGACTTGGTCCAGTCTTCCTTTGCACTGAGAGAAGAGAGAGAATTGTCTGTAGTTTAACTTTAATTTTAAAACAAAACAGACTAACAGATATTGTTACCAGGACAACATAAAATCAATTTCATTAGCGCTTACTTTAGGCAACTGGTCACCCAGTGACATTTTACCACATTCAAAAATAAAAGTAGTGGACAAGTTTAGAGGGGCTCAGGGTATCTACAACCAATACTTCAGGAGGAGTGCATGTAGGGAATGTCCAGGGCCTCCAGTTGTGCATTTTATATTACATTATGTCTTCTGACTTGTAATGGTTCTCAATGTGTGTGGCAATGACGCTCTGCACCTCCAAATCTCTTGAGGTGAGGTTGGCTCACTTGGCTCATAGGATTCACTGACCTCAGTTATGGATACGGTAGAAAGGGTATGCAAAGAAGCCATCCAAAAGGAAACATTTTTCCTATCTGTGTCCCGGGATTCTGTGAGTGCACTTGTCTTTTTGGAAGGAGGAACCCTACAGATGTCATTCCTCAGGAATCCTGAACACTGGGTGGCATTAGCTGCTTCACTACTTAACAAGCAGTCGGCCAACCCCATCTATTCACTCCCTCTGCCTGCCTACTCTGACCTCCATATAACTAACTCCCTACATCCAGTCATTTTGATTCTCCCTGTATTCAGCTTTGGGAGGGGAGAAATGAATAATAATATACTTCTCCCCAAATATCCTATTTTGCTCATTTAAGCTCATTCACAACTCATTCATGATCAGTTGTAGAAGTCCGTGTAATGGGGTTTGGGTGAAAATCAAGTTATGCAAGAACCACTTGCTGAATAATATTAATTTGTCGTTTTTCATCAAAGGATTTTAAGATATAGTGGGTTTTTGAAAATCAAACTTTTAAATTGCAACAACCAGCTTGAAAATGCATGTTTCGGTGGTGAATTTAAGACTAGTCATAAAAATTCATTTTATGACTACAACCCTGCTTGTGCATTTCACACATGAGCAGATTTTTCAATCCTTAAAGAGCTCCTCGTCCCAATTACTTTGTGACAAGCAATATTGTGTAGTCATGAAGATAGTCTTGTTGTAGCTCCTCCAAGAACCCACCCAGGAGAAAATCAACAGCACATGAAGCCAAGGAAGTATTAAATCACCACCACGCATGTCCTAGCAAGTGTCATTATCTTTACAGCTCACATTTTTGAAATATATTTTTCAGAAGAAAAGAGGCAGCCCTACATGTTAACCAAGTTCCAGATTCTATCTTATAGTACATAGGGGGAGGAAATTTTCCCTCTTCCATAAGCTATTTTTAGTTTCAATGCTAAAGAAGTGCTTGAAAGAGTTTAATGAGGGTCATGAATATTCAGGCACTAAATGAGGCACACAGATGGCAGCCAGGAGTGCTACAGATGCCTTGGGTACAAGCCAGAGTTTCATTATCATCCTCAGTGTAACCAGAAATACAGCAGGCCTTCCTCTGCCTAGTAATACTCTCACCCATTCATATTTTTATCCACCCAGCCCCATCAACCTTTCTTTTACCTGCTAGCTGGTAAATGATATCTATTCTTTGGCTTTTTTTGCTGGAAGTATATGATTAGACATTATTAGAAGAATATGTCACAGAATCAGTGTACATGCTAGAATAGTTATCACTGAGTAGGAGATACAGGGTTGGATTTGGACTGTGAAGTTCACTATGTCACCTTAAAGAAATAAGCAACACTTTAGACATCAGGATTGCTGTCAGGATCCAATAGGTTTACATAAAGTAAGACATAGCTATCAGTCTTGAACATACTTGGCCTTCACAGATGTGTTTGTACTTTAAGAAGAATCTTATTAAATCCAGAAGGCAGATGGCATTATATTAAAGAGGGTCTAGGAGAAAGGTTGGCAATATTTAGGCAATTCCAAAATAATAGATAATTAGCCTGTTTCAAACTACCGTGTTTCCCCAAAAATAAGACCCTGTCCTATAGTTTTTTGAACCCTGAAATAAGTGCTTGGCCTTATTGCCATGCGCTCAAAAGCCTGATTGGTCTTATTATCAGGGGATGTCTTATTTTGGGGGAAACAGGGTAATAGCCAGTCTACAATACCGAAGGCCTTCTGAAATAAGATCTAGATCACTTTGCACATTAATGACCTTTTACAGCTTATAAACTGTGGTTCATGGCATCATACCACAATATGTGAACCCAGCCAGTGTGGTTTATTCAGAACATGACAATGCAGTGTGCGATCTATATACCTCTTTCTGTTAGTGGCACATTATTCTCACAAGTGGGGTCAGCTGGTAGAATACCCTATAAGTGAGGAGACTTCACCTGGTGCTAACACTTCACTACAATAAACACACAAATTATTCAGCCGTCATTACACACGCAAATCTCAGTCTGTTTGAAGGGTTGAAGGGCTGCTCTTTTCTTATCCTGGTTTAATAGTGTTAATCTTTTCTTATACATAGAATTTTAAAGTACTGATTAAATATGTCAATAAGGACACAAAGCAGAATGCAAGAATGATAGATAATAGTTGCGTGAAGGCATCAGTTATGTCATTTTCCGCCTAAATGATATTTTGCATTACTGAATTAACTTTTTATGTTTTAACATAACATTTTATGTTGGAAAGTATCCAAAGCTACCTAAGACCTTCTGGCATGGCAAAACCCCAGTGACAACCTTTTCATGCCCACTCATAAGGCAAGGAGGATGGTGGTGGTGCTGGCTGGGGGTCAGGTATCTGTTGATCTGTTGACCACCGACCAGCACCAGTCAAGCAGCCATTGACTCCGAAACCCCTGACTGCGCTGGGGCCCTCCTGTTCCTTGAAACTACAAATCCATTTACATCCTTTGAAAGAAAGGAAGACAAAAAAAAAGCAGCCCAGTGGAATGTGCCTGTTTTCATTTCTCTTCTGAGTTGCTGCAGTCTCAACTATGCCCGTTATTGCTGAAATAATAAGCCTTTCAAGGTCATCCAAGTCCTTCAACAAGAAAGGGGAGGGAGGGGAAACTAATATGCCTGAGGAGAGATATTTTTGTTATACAGATTTCTTTTCCTCCGAATTCTAACTTTTCCAGAAGTTGTAGGAAGTGACACAGGACACAGTGGGGGTCTAAGCAGTGATGACTGTTTTCAGTGCCAGGCCTGGCCTGGCCCGTTTAAGTTCCAGGGCCAAGAGACTCCTTTCACCTGAACAACAGGAATCACGATTTAAAAAAAAAAAGTGGGAGAAAAAAAAGGAACAACAGGCATCTGGAGCAAGAAAATGTTTTTTACCTCATACAGTGGAAAGGGAAGTGACTCAAAGCTGTTCTGTAAAAATCTGACATGTTCCTTGAAAAGAACAGAAACAATATTTTTGCAGGGCCTAAGAACTCACCAAGTTTCATCAGGGTCTGTTTTGAACACTTTGCCAGACAAGAATTCAGATGCGCCAATCAAGCTCAAGTATGCATATGTCGCCAAGCTCAAATAACTCCCCACCCTTGGCCCAATATTTAATTATCCTACATACCTTTCCCCTAAAGCAAAATACTGGAAGCAGTTGTGGGTAAACAATCAGGAGCCACATAATGGTTAGCATAACAGGGTTACTTTCCCACATATCCTGGTTTCCAGTTTAACTGCAGGCTGCTTATGGGCTTCTGATTATACATTATTTTTTTAAAAAAATGAATGATATCCATGTCTTGTGTATTCTGAGTATAAAGAGGATGAATGCTTAGCTCCTCTCCAGTGGTGGGTTTCAAAATTTTTTACTACTGGTTCTGTGGGTGTGGCTTGGTGGGCGTGGCATGGCTTGGTGGGTGT
>JANHZT010008446.1:3401-18748 GCA_032468215.1 Stegonotus admiraltiensis | reverse complement strand
TTTGCTTGCTTTGTTCTAACTGTACACCGCCTTGAGTCCATTGGAGAACGGCGGTCTATAAATCGAATAAATAAATAGATAGATAGATAGATAGATAGATAGATAGATAGATAGATAGATAGAGCCAGCAACACCATTATGCCAACCCAGTGTTTAGCTCAGCATGACACATAGTACATTAGTACAGTTCATTTTACTTCATGGAACCAAGCTACTCAGAGTGTAAACTTGCATCTCCAACTTTCCCACACAGTATCAGAACTGAGTAGCTTCTTGGACAATAAATGGAAAGCTGTCACTATGCAAGTTGAGCACAAAAAGTGAAGAAATGGACCTCCAGAACAATATGAGATTGTAGTTGTAGCTCTATTAGGTGCCATAGAAACTACAGGTAGACTTTGTTTAGCAACTGGCTCACAATGTACCAGTGTACAGTTACATTGATGAATAAAGTAACTTTGCAACCAATCTTCACATTTTTGACTTTTGCAGATCTGTAAAGCAAAAGAAAGCTTTCATTTATCAACTTAATGACAGAGTTGCCGGTCCCAATTGTGGTCATTAAATGAGGACCTCTAGTAGAGAAAAGCCACTATGTCAAGCCTGAACTAGGCTAAAATAGGTATTGGCTGACAAAGCCAATACCTACCAGAAGCTACTGTAGGGCAATGTGTCATGAATGAAATTGGGGGCAAATTTTAAGCTGTCCAGCATCTTGGTCAACTCTCACTTGGGTCTGGATTTGAGAATACATGCAGCACCTGTTCTGCTCAGACTATCTGGCAAGGTTTTTTTTATTTAAAAAATAACATCTAATTCCTAGGGTTTTTTTCTGAAGTATTTTTGAAGCCTCTCAAGGCAGTTTGTTCCAGCTCTCTTTCATATTATCTTGAAACATGCTACTTAAAATAATTGATATTTTACCCTTATTTAGCCACAAGTTTCAAGTCAAACTTCTCTTTCTGTGAAGGATCTTGTACCACATGTATTGTAACCTCCCTTAGCTTTTGCAGAGATCTGAGAAGTGTTCAGTTTATGCTTACCACAGTTTGCCTCATCTGATCTGTCCTTACAGTCAAAGCTTCCATCACACTGCCAGCGCTGGTGGATGCACTCGCCACTCCCACAATGGAACTCCAACAAAGAGCATGGATTGGTTTTCTTGGCTCCCTGCTGGATCCCACAGAACTCGGGTGATTCATCAGATCCATCTTTACAGTCTGCATCATTGTCGCAGGCCCAGAGCTTGGGAATGCACTCTGAGCTGTTGCAATGAAACATTTCAGGACTGCAGGTTGGGGCACGACAGTCTAACTCATCACTGCTATCTCCACAGTCATCATCTTCATCACAGACAAAATCAAAAGCAATACAATCCCCATTTTGGCATTGGAATTGATTATCTGCACAACGTTTAGGAGCTAAAAAGGCAGAAGACAGGGTTATCAGTCACAACCTACACCTACAACGGGATACAAAGGTTACAAATGGGTGATTCATTTCTCTTTAACAGGACACCATCCATATATATGTTTTATGCTAAACAACTGAGAGGCCTTTTTCTTGAAGTGCACACAATTTCTTGCGGATTCAAAGGTGTCTTGCTGTTTTTCTTTTACCTGTCCAAGACAGATTGCAGCAGATGAATGCAAAAACCGTGACGTCTCCACTTATAAATATGGCAGAGGAAAATAAGTAATCTTTTTAGCTTCTATGCTCTAAAATGCAAGACTGATAGAATTTGAAAATCAAAGTCTACAAGACACAATAGGGTACATTATCTCTTATCTTTAAAAGTAATGGGATTCCAAATCTCTATTCCTGTTGGTTTTACTGTAATTAACATAGCATCCTTTATTTAATGTGACATTATGGTACCATCTGCTTTTATGATGCCATTATCACACAATCGCCTCCATCACTAAGCCATACTTACGGCAGTTGTCTTCATCTGAACCATTCTCACAATCCACTTCCAAGTCACACCGCCAGGACATATCAATACAACGATTGATGCGGCCACCACAGCTGAACTGGGTTGAACTGCAAGTCACAGATTCTGAAAAGATACATACAACCCTGATTGTATAACACTGTATCCCACAGCCTTAGCAAAGAGATCCCTTAGGCTTAGGGTTGTTGTTCACTGGCCAAAGAGCCTAAGGGAGACAGCATAAGTTCTGGCATCATGAGAAAAAATATGGAAGTCCCTCATAGGAGCAATGTGTCCCTGCATATGCTCTCAGTTAGCAAGTACAGCACTATAGGAAATATAGTAAGAAAGATGATCTTGATGTCATTCTGCCAATATGCAGGAATTGTTACCTAGGCAAAAGAAGCATTTTTAGCCACAAAACAATGAGATAACATTTGGAAGTGGCTCAGACACTTGCCTAATTCACTGAACTATGAGAAGGTGGAGATACTGCAGAATCATTTACAATATTAATTTTATAGCCAATCTCAATAAAAGTAGTTTCACCCTTACTGTGAAGTTGATTTCCTGGTCTGGTCTACCTAATGGGTAGGCAGAGAAACTCACCTCTACTGACATGAAACAGTGTGGCTGATCCTTAGAGGCAATAATCTTCCTTTCAATATCATTGCCACTATGCCTCCCTCCAATTTTTCCCTTCAAGAACTTTAAAGCATATTACAAGGTTCCAGGTCCTTCCATCCTACCTTCTGAGAAGAGTGCTGTCGCACTTGGGAGAAGATGTCACTGTGCCACTCTATTATGCTTTGCTCAAAGATATTCTCTACTAAGACTTAATCACCTTGGTTCTCTCACCTCTGAATCTTAGAAGTCATCTATTCAATCAGATGGCTAAGAAGCTGCAGCTGAAAACTCTCGGCTGCAGGCTTGGGGACTGGGAATGTCAATAAATCTGAAATCTGTAGAATGAATACATTTTTTATGTACCTGGGTGTTTTAATCAAATTATGAATACAATAAAGGACTTGGAACCTCATCTGTTTCACTACAAAGGTCAGGATTAATGATGCAGGGAAATTTAGTCTAATATGTTGCCTACATTCAAGCTCAGCTACAAATTTCAAGATGGCTCCATTTCAAATACTCTAAAGAACACTGTTGAAGGAAGGCTAATAGCTTTAAACATTGCAGTTATTTATGTAAAACAAATTTTGCCATATCATCATGAGCTGCTAGCATTCACAGAATTTTTAAAAATGACAAAGCTATTTCAAATCCGTCCTCAGCATACATAAAAAACCCATTATGGTTTCTTTTCTGTTTTACAAGTCCCTCCTCTCCAAAGTCTTTTTGAAGCAGTGAACACCATGAGACAAGGTGAAGCTAACAGAAGTAAACCTCATCTTAGTTGTTCCATTTCTCCTGGCAATAAACTTCTATGCCTCCTTGAAACAAACAGCTTCTCTATGGGAATAATGCATCCACTACTTATGATCCATAGGAACTTGGACATTTGTAGGGGGGCAGATAATAATTGGTCAAATACTGGCTGAATGCACAAATTACAGTAAGCCAATATGTAACTTACCTATTTTTGATTTAGCATGTTGTGTGAATTCACTTTGATCATTCACTATACTGGTTAGTACAGGGGTGTCAAACTCAATTTCATTGAGGGCCACATCAGCATTACATTATGGTTGCTCTCAAAGGGCCAGGTGGGCATGGCCGGGTAGGTGTGGCCAGTTTGACATCACTTACAACAAGGGGCGACTGTGGGGGACCAGGCAAGGCTGGGAAGAGGGATCCGGAGGTCTCCAGCGGAAGAATACAAGACCAAGGCGAGCGCCAAAGCCTCCTCGTCCTCCTGATGCAAGGGCAAAAGCCCCCCTCCCAGGCAGCAGACAGAACTTGGTTTGTGGGACAAAAGGTGGGCAGAAAGGAATGTGGGGTGGCATGGGGTGAGCATCAGTGGAAGCTGGCTCCAGATTACCATGTCCACTGCGTGGGCAGGGACAGAGAGGGGAATGCGGCACTCACAGTGGACAGGGAGAGAGGAGGGCAAGGCAGCATGAGCCGAGCGTTGGCTCCAGGTCCACCGCATGGCAAGGCTGAAGAGGGGAATGCAGCAGTCACAGCAGACAGGGAGACAGGAGCACAGGGCGGCAAGGAAAGGCTACTTGCGTGCGGCTGTTTTTGATGCCTGGGGGCAGCAGCAGGGCATTGGTGCTTGCGTGTGGCTGGAGAGGGTGCGGGGGTTGAACAGTGCTGGGGCATGGGGGGGGCAGCCAAACTGCCCATTTGATTTTAGGCCAGAGTCCAGGTGCAGAGGCAAAGGCAAAGGCAGTGGGAAGGTCAAAATGGGAAGCCTTTGCCCACTGCTGCCTGCCCATTGCCTGTGGCAGTTTTCCATTTTCACCCCTTTCCCCATTGCAGTTCGTGCAGTTTGGCTGCCCCTGCACTGTGCCCAGCACCATTTGACCTCCCAGGCACCCTCCCCAGCCACACAGAAGCACCGATGCCCTGACACCCCCCTTCCAGGCATCAGAAACAGCGCAGGAGAGGAACACGGGGTGGCACCAGATACCCATGGACAAGGATAGCTGTGCCCTGCGGAATACCATGGCTCGAGCAGGCGAGGCTGGACACATACCTACCTGGAGGATCTGGGGGGCCAGTTAGTGATGACAGTCCCCCGGCTGCCTGGAGCCCTGGAAAGTGGAGGGCAAGCTCCTAGCCCTTGAGCTCCTAGGCCCCTGCAGCCCAGCCCCGCTTTCCTGAGGGACCGCCCAGCTGTGCCTACCTCCTCCTCCAGGCTTCTGCTGCTTCCGCCACAGGAAGAAGCGAGGGGAGGCTGGGCATAGCAAGGGGAGGCTGGGCATAGTGAGGGGAGGCTGGGCGAGGAAAGGAGAGGAGAGGAGAGGCCGGGCATGACAAGTCGAGGCTGGGAGGGGTGGGGTGAGGCTGGGCGAGGCAGGACAAACTGAATGAGCTGCAGCTTCTGCTAGGCACCGCCAGCCCCGTGTGCTCGCCACCTATGCGTTTGTCCAGGGACAGCGCCTGGCCAGGCTGAGGCAAGGGCTTGTCCCTTGCTGTTTCCAGGGTGGACCCGCAGGCTAGATCTAACCACCTCACATGGTGGATCTGGTACGCGGGCCTTGTGTTTGACATCTCTGGCTTGCTATATTGAGCAATCATAGCTAGCTGTGGTTTATTCTGAACAGCTTAGTTAGGAAAGCCATGGCTTAGTATGTACAAATCCAACCTCTACAAAAGAGATGGTAGCGATCCAGAGCAAACTGACTATCCTTTCATGTGTGGCTTTTGGGGAGACTGGAAGAGGAAACTTTGCTCAAAATTAGCATTAGACCAACTTACTGCATGCATCCAGGGATTCATCAGAACCATCTTTGCATTCAGGGTTGCCATCACAGATCCATTTGTAAGGGATGCAACCTCCATTTCTGCACTGAAATTCATTTCTTCCACACTTACCCTGCTCTGCAAAAGAGTTTCATTAACCATTAGAAAGAGAAACCACCACATTCTGACTTCAGTCCTCACTTGTATACAGAGAACTTTTTAACTGTAAATTAAACAAATTTATTCATAGGACATTTATCAGTATCTTCACCAGAAGAAATGAATCCAAGTTTTATTTTATATATATACACACCACAATTTTTAAAATTAATTCTAAGTGCACATGTATCCGTTTCAAACTCCATGAAGGTAAAAGAGGCATGCAGACAGGAGATTTGACTTACAAATTTGCATCTTTAAAAAAATGTTTGTAACCTAGTCATAACCCTCTTCACCTGTATCTCTAAGTTTTCTTACCTTTTAACTACAGACTAGTGTTTCTCGAGTCAGACTCAAATGTTAGTCACCAAGTAAAAGACAGATTAAATGAGAAAACAATATAAGATAGAGAAGGATGACACTGAATGCTATTTGTCTTCCATTAATGAAATTATAGTTACATTATTAAGATGATTAATTTTACATACTGGTTGGGGAATTCTGGGAGCTGAAGTCCACACTTCTTAAAGTCGCTGAGGATAAGAAACACTAATCTATACAGAGTTAATAACTGATTTTACTGAAGTTGAAAACTGTTTCCTGTACTTGCTTTAAGATGCTTTGTTAGCTTATGTGACTGACATAGGGACAGTCAGAAGAGGAAAAAAGCAGATTTACATTTATGTAACCTCAAGGAGCTTTTTTAATACAAAATTCAAATAAGACACCACCTTCCTAGAAACCTTCAATATGAAATAGTGGGATACAGGACTGGAGGTATTGTAAGCTATTCTCTCAACAGAGCTTTCCAAACGATCATTAGGGCTTAACAAAACTTTAGCAGTCATGTATTAAGGCTGGGGGAAGTTGCAGATTCAAAGGACAACATTCAATGTAAGTATGTAAGTATCCTTCAAACTTGGATACTTACATAGCTACATGAACCACTATTTTATAGTCTGGCCTACAGTAAACAACTCTTCAGAGCAATTGTAAATGAGCCTGGCCTGCATTATCCAGTATCAATTTATGGCTTCCATAAAACATCATCTCCCAAATTCAACTCATAGTCTCAGAAAATATTCTAGCCTCTTATGTGTATTTAGTTTATAAAGGGCATTCTGGAATGATGAGTTTGCAGTTGCTCATTACCAAAGGATGGCACTAACCTATTTCTACTGAAAGACACACACCCAAGTCTCGTTTTCCTGGCCAGACTAAAATGATTAATCCAATAGGAGTTCAGATTAATTCAGTTCAGTAGTGAAGTGCACACTGGAGTTGGCAAATTTCAACTCCTACCTATTCTGGCTTCAGAGCTGCCAACAGGACAAACAAATCATATAGACATCACATTCAATTGCAGCTTACTAGGGAGCGCTTGTCTTCAATTCAGTACATTTGGGAGGCTAACAAGCTTAGCAGCAATGTATCTTAACCCAGTCAAGCATATGGTGGAAATGTAAAACAGTTCCCACAAGTAAATGGCCAAAGGATTTTGTAATTGGGGCAGCATCACACACCTATCCTCCTGGCAATGCAGTGTGCACAAGTCAGGAGTTACACTTCTTAAGGAAGACTTTTGTCAGGAGGCAGAATTTCACCTGCACACATTTCGCATTTCCTTCATATATTCTGGGCAGGTCAGCTAGACCAACATGCTTGTCATTCTTTATACATGGTTATTTTTTCCTTTCCTCTCTTGAGTAGAATTGTGCTTATTCTACTCATAGAAATATTCCTTGGGGAATGAAAAATATCATAATCCTTTTCTAGACCCTGTTAAGCTGTTCTACCCAAATACTACACTGCTTCAATCTTGAGTTCTAATTGTACTCTAGGACACCTTTCTAACCCATGGGTGTCAAACTCAATCATGTCATGTGACGTATCATGACGGTTTTTGCCTTTGCGGAGCTTGGATGGGTGTGGCCTGAGCATGATGCATCCGGCCCACAGTTTGACACTCCTGCTCTAACCTAATGCTGGGAATTCTTGAGGTTTCAACCCCAACACATAAAGGCTATTATTGAATGCCAAATTTTGCCAACAGTTTCCTGATATTACAGCTTGCCAAAGCAAGATTCATGCTAGCTTGTTGTGGTAAAATCACTACCACCTATAGGCTCATCTTAACTTTACAGTAATTTTGAGAAAGTTATTATCAAACCACAACCAAGTAATGACCAAGAGCCTCCTTTTGTAAACATGACTGAAGTTCATGTCAGATTATGGCATCAAAGATTTTTTAATGCAGATATATCAGATACATTCAAAGTGGGGGCAAATTGTCCTTTGGAACTTTGCTATCCAAAAACAGATATATTAGGCAAGAACAGATTTCCTTCAATTATTAACAGATATGTGGCAGAAAGTACAGTAGTTCTTTCTTATCTTTAAATATAGCAAATTTAGAGAGTGTGCCTATTTGCAAATAAGCACAGAAACCAAGTGAAATCTTTGTCAATTTATTAATGCATTTTGGAAATATTTGTGATAAAAATTGGGGGCAACTTTAAATAACGAGACATTTGGGAAAAGATCCTATTCCTTATTTTCAAATCCTCCCCATCAAAACATTTTGTCATACCTAGCAGATACCCTGTTTGTATGTAGAGAAGTCTAAACTGCACAAATGCAGGCGAGGATTCTTGAAGAGGGGGAGGTAACCAGGCATTTGCATTGGGATGACAGAAACCAGTGAAAAATGGATGCCTAACACCAAAGAAGCTCAGCTAGGGAATCTTCCTTCTTTGGCCTGAAATTGCCCTAAGAGAAGTATGTGATGCCCCATTTTCTTCACAAGCCAATAGGTAAGAAGAGCATATGAAAATGGCAACCTCAAAGTGAGATGAAGTCAATGATTGCTTCCAAAGGGAAAAGTTACAGACTACACAGCCCATTCTTATTTCCTACCAACCTTCCACTGGTTCCTAATGGAGCCTGCCTAATAAGCATGCTCATCTCTGTAGGGCTCTTTCCTTACACTCCCTTAAATAGCTGCAATTTCAAAGCAGCAATATTTAGTAAATGTGCAGGGATTCTCATAGATTAAAACACTAATGACCTGTGGTTCCAAAAGTTGTATTTCGGGCATATACACAGAAAGTACCTTCTAAGGAAGTAAAATGCCAGAAATTATACCTTTATTCTTCCCTACTGGGTCTGCCATGTTTTTTGCAACTCAGGGAAGGAAACTGACACGCCTGTCCTGCTACCAGTCCTTTTGAAAAGGATCTCCACTTAGCAGCGCCGTCTTATTCCCAGGTCTGCCCTACCCATGTTCTGGTTTCCAGTCATCACCTGAGAAAGAAGTCCGGTCTGCCACGCCTCAACTTAAGAGCTCCACCCAAATACCTACATCTCGAGAGCGATTCTGAAAATATTCCTAGGCTTGAAGGCTCAAAGCGCCAATGATTCTAAGAGGATTTGTATGGTAACAAGCATGTGCTTGTTGTTGAGTAAGTTAAAATGCCCTATCACTATTTGCCTTTTTAACGGAAAGCTAAACAATCCACCGTGGACCTTTACGTGATCCTTCAAGGTTACTCAAGAGAAGCCTTATCGTTTAACCGAAGAGCAATTACAATCTACCCGTAAAGTAAGCACCCCGCCGCCTCTCCGGTGAAAGTTGAATCGCGATGCCTCGAAGCGTCTGGGACCAAGCAGGGCTGCCACTTAATTAATGGCATGAAAGAAACTCGCGATGGGAGGGCCTGGCGCTTGAGCTCATCTCTCCCGTTCAAGTTGAAGGGCGGAGTATCTAAGCACTGAGGAGAGTTCTGCAGCCTTGAATGAGATGTCAAAGGAC
Source organism: Stegonotus admiraltiensis (assembly GCA_032468215.1). Classification (NCBI taxonomy): domain Eukaryota; kingdom Metazoa; phylum Chordata; class Lepidosauria; order Squamata; family Colubridae; genus Stegonotus; species Stegonotus admiraltiensis. Next base: position 9,479 of record JANHZT010008446.1, on the reverse strand, counting down.
ATCGGCAGCTAGTTGGGAATGGGGTGGGCCAAAAAAGAGGCCAAAATCCAAAGGGCAACAGGTTTATGGCCATTTTCTGTAAAAAGTGAACTATACTATGGACTGAAAAAAGAAAAACCGCGGAGTACCCTCCAAATTAGGAATCCAATTACTTCATTTTATACCAGGTGCCTAGGAACGAATTCGAACCAAGTTATTAATGAGCCCCGGAAGGGAGTTGTAGAGTGACGCGCGTTCTAACTCACCCAAACCCAAGGGGAGGGGAATAATTTCCAAAGGTTTCTTAATGAAAGGAGGACTTTAAGTCCCCTTCGGCCCGAGACTCGGGTACCAGGTTGTAATGGTGGGGTGGGAGATAGAGCTCGCCGGTTTCCCGGTGGACGTTGAAGGATTTGGATTTTCCGAGTCCCCACCCCACTTCTCCTCTACTCCCCACGCTTTGACTTCTTAACGAAACGTTCGCTGGCTCCTCATGTCTTGCTCCTTTGCTTTTCCTCTCGACATCTGAAAAGCCAGTTAAATTTCAACTCCTTGCCCGCTCCCTCTTACCATTTGTGGAGACTCGGCTGAGGATACCCAACAGCATCAAGGCAAACATTGAAATTTCCAATCCACCTGGGCTCATGGTTCGCTCCTGGCACCCTCTTTTCTCTGCTGTAACTTCGGCAGCGCCTGGGTGGCCCAAAGGACTAGTACACAAAAACACAGAATCCGGGCAGGTGCCAGGCAGTCACCGTTCACAAGCACACGCGGTTCATTTGCCCGATTTCTTCGCGCTCCTCCTCAAGGCAAGCGGGAGGCGGGGCTTCCAGTGGGGTGATTTTCAAACCTCCCCACATTATTGTGAAGAGGCGGAGTTCCAAACGCACGATGTGACGTCTTCGTGTTTAACCCCGCCCGGTTTAGGATGCTCTTGGCTTGACATCACAAAAATCTGTGAAATTCGTGGAAGGATGTGTGCATTGTAGGAGCAAGTTGTCGGTTGACTTAAAAAGCAAAACAAAACAGCAAAAAAGCATTCCAGATGTTCGTTTCCACTTTTCGTGAAAAAGTCCTGATCGGCTCTTCCTGCAAAAAGGACTTGCTCCTGCGCCCTGTCCTCAAAAGGGAATGGCAAAGCGATGCACGGCCTAATCGCGGGCCCTTCGTCCAATGTTGAGCTGCTTGCGCCAGACAGCCCTTTGCAATCAATTTTGCAGGCTCGCTCGCTGCAGCAGACCCTTGCAGACCGCCGCAGCAGACCTGGACATTTTTTTCCCCGTTGAAAATGGCTTGACTGAAACCCAATTACGGTACTATTTCACTCCCTTTTCCCCGAATAGTACCCATACCACCTATCTGTGCACAGTTAAAGTGATTAATTTCCTCTCCCTCTTGAAAAAATGTATCATACTAGATTTGTACCAGCCGGGTGCTGCCAGAGATTTTAATTTCAAAATGTCAGCCCAGGCAGCGTATAATATTATAAAACATAAGAACTGCAATTTTTAATAAGAGTTACATGTAACTAACTAGCACCTAAACAAATGTAGGTGTTCCAATGAACTTGGAATTCCATTACAAACCAAATAGAGGAATGTTTAGAGGCTTTGGGAGAGACATTATCAAGGATGATGAGCTCTGCCCTATGTAGGAATCAAAGTGCATCACCTGCTGTGCCCATTTCACCTTCACAAGTCAGGCTTGCAGTATAGAGTTTTCAATGTAGGAGAAATAAAATCAATTCTACATATAGCATTAATCTCTTTTTGAGTTTTATAAGCCAAAATCAAAGGTTTATCTTGGGCCCAGAAATACATTAGCTGTCATAAGATCTGATCTATATTCATTTTCATAAAGAAAGGTGGTAAAAAATAAAGGAATAATCAAAAAGAAATTTCAGATGTTCACTTAACTATCATCTGATAATTGCAAAACAGTGTATCTTAACATTACTTCATTATATTAACATTAGATTGCATCATATGTTATTCAAAAAATCTGGAAGGCCTCAAAAAATGGGAGGAGGGAATGCTATCTATGCCATCTTGAGCTCCTGATCAAAATGTGCTATATAGATACCTTCCCAGAATTGCTACCACTTTAATATCTTTCCCAAGTTTGGAACTGTTCTGTTTGTTTTAGTAGTGGAACTACTAAGTATCAAGAGTAATGTTTCTCAATCTTAGCAACTTTTAAGGCTGCCGAAGAATTCTGGGAATTGAAATCCACACATCTCAAAATTGCCAAGGCTGAGAAAGTTTGATCTAGAGGCTCAGGCATGAATGTTCAGCACAACATTCATAAACAAAAATAAAATAGCATATATTGTTCAACTTAGAGGCCCATCCAGATTTGTATTGCTCTGTACTAAATAAGGTAAACAAGCTTGTTTTCAAATTAAACCAGCTCTTTACTCTTCAGAAATACCTTTACCACCTGAAGTTGTTTTTCTGTTGGCAGCATTATTCTTTAGCTGAAAGATTATATATGAACCAGATACCCAGTCTGCTGGAAGGTATCACTAGGTGAAGACCCAGAACCTCTCTCCAAGACCAACACCACCCTATCAAGCCTCCCCTTCCTTCTCAGTTGACAGCCTGGAGACAGCCTCAGCTGTCTTAACCCTAACCCCCTAATCCTGCTGAGAGGATAAGATGCTTTGAAGGACAGGTTCCATTTCTTCATCTATCATGATATCTTACCAACCAGCTGAGTGTAATAAAGTTAAGCATGAAGTATTGATATGAGTGCCAATCTGTTCAAAGAGATGCTATCATGGAGCAGCAACTCAACCTGCAATGCTAAAGATTTACTTTGTCTTAGTGCCAGGACAGATAATAAATGAAGACATGGTGACTTCATTTATGATTTGTCCTCAGTGCTATACTGTAATTAAAATATGATTGACATGTACATTAACAACTAAGTAAATACTTCATTGGGGTCACATTATGAACAACTAAAACAGAAATCTAGAAGGAATTTACAGAAAATTGTATTACAAACTCAGATAAACTCCAAGCAAGTCCTAGCTGGAACAGCAAATATTGCCATTGCAGTGGTGGGTTGCCCCCGGTTCGCACCAGTTCTATAGAACTGGTAGTAAAACCGGCGGGAGGCTCTGCCCACCGACCCCAATGTCATCAGAATGCTTCTGTGCATGCACAGAAGAGCGTGCAGCCCCGTTGCGAACCGGTAGTAAAGGTAAGTAGAACCCACCCCTGTGCCATTGCTATCTTCCACACACCAAAATATGTGTCAGACTTGCCTCAGCTTGGACTCCTAAATAGAAATGATCCTTCACTTCATTTGTTGCAATAGGAATAGTTTTATTAGAAGTCAAATGAATTGCAGTAAATCAAACCAGAACTAAAGTGTTGCTCACGAAGGTTCCCCAGTTAACTTTCCCTTTCCCATTCTTCCCCCCTGTTATTTCTCTATTGTCCAGGCACATTCAATTAAATTGTTTTGGTAACACTCCCTGCATCAGCAGGCTAGATGTGAGCAGTTGCATTCCCCTCTTGGTTTTGGGATGATGTGCTGATGTCTCGGGAAGGCACAATGAGTAGTTTCCGTTTCCTTCTTCCCAGCAGCTCCCTCCCACCACAGTCAATGGCAGCCTGGCATCTATTAAAGCAAGGCTTAAAGCTCACGATGGCAGTTCTGACAATATGTAATGTCTGAAGCACCTTTTTTCATTTCACAAAAATGTAACATCGGTAGCAGCAGTGTGTACTGTTTAGAATCAATCACCCATGGCAAAAATCTCAATCTGACATGTGGGGATGCCTGGCACTCACTAAACTCCCAGGACTGTTTAATTTTATAAAACTGTGCATGGCTGCAATGAGCTCTGCTTCTTCTAGCCTATGGGTCTTTTGTGACAACTATTTTGTGAAAGTGATTACAACATGCTCTTAGAATGCCAGGGCTGCTGATAGGCCAAAATATGGAAACCTCTTGCTTAGTGGAAGATTTGGCAGAGATATAAACATGAAAAAAGGAGAAAAGAAAAATAGAACTGCTCTTAAAAGTCAGTGTCAAATTTACAAAATATTAAGGCAAAAGTCTGCTGTCACCCTATCTGACACTATTTTTTTAATTACTTGAGAAAGAGACACTGAAAGAGATACTTGATTTGAGAGGCTCCTCCTTTTCTGCATTGGGTCCTCGCTTGATGAAAAAGTAATGCAACAATAAATGTCACAATCAGTCATTTGTTTCCTCTAAAGTAGACCTACTATACATATTTACTTCTCAGAAATGTTTAACATGTTACTTAATACATTATGACCAAAAATGAAATACAATTTTAAAGCCACCAAGTTCTGATGAAATTTCACAATAAGTAATATTTATCCTCAGTGCTTTGTATCAGAGAGGTCTAACCAGTAAAGATTGTTCTTTTTCCACTTTACAGCACAAGATCACTGTCCCTAGGAATATTTTTCCTTGCACATCAATGAAGAATTGTGGGGGTTTTCTAAGAGGCCCAAAGAACTCTTCCAGCAAAAATGAAAATATAAGACATATTAACCTGAAACTGCAGCAGGTAATATCACTTTGACACATATTTAATACTCTTCTCCTTTAGTCACATTAAAAGTTATTGTTCAATAACAGTTTATAAGCCCAGTTGGAGTTGGACACATTCAAATTGAGTTAAATAAATAAGGTCTGCAAAGACAGAACACAAGCCAGCTTTCTTTCTTTGGTGTCACATAAAACATTCCCTGGTAGCATGATGCTGTATAAAAAGGGGCCCTGATCCTAAAAGGGGAAACTGCAACAAAACAGGGAACTTGCCAAACATTTCCCTCCAGAGCACATATGGGAACTTCAAGATATTGCTGATACTTCTCCTTCTAGAAATGTAGCAGAAAGCTTGTCTGGGTTTTCCAGGCATCACAACCAACAGAACCTCCTCTTCCTCTTAGGTAGGAAGAAATATCTGTTGCAAAACATTAAACCACAAATCACAGTTGAAGAACTACAATGGTCCGATTCACACAACACATCATAAAGCCAATATCCAAACAGGCTCAAGTGCTAAAAGAACCTGCTTAATTATTAGAGCAGGTTGATAGTGGAGCCAATTGCCTAAAGAGGTAGTGGACTCCCCGTTATCTGTTTAAAGTGAGGATGCTTTTATTTCAACTTCTCTGCTGAATAGGACATTGAACTCACTGGCCCACTGGTTCAACTGAGCAATTCAATGAAACCAACATATGGCTTCACGGGTTGTGTGAAGCAAATTCTAGTGAAAAGGTTCACTCATGAGAGGAGGCTATATATTGGGTCAAATTTTTAGGCCACAGACATACTAAACCACGGGAGTCAAACTCGATGTGACGTATCACAATGGTTTGCAAAGCCTTTGCAAAGCCGGGGTGGGCATGGCCTGCACATGATGCATCCGGCCCACAGTCCACCAGTTTGACAAGCCTGCTCCAAAAACAGCAAAGCATATTGTAGCTTACCAAAATGAACAAATGTGTCTGTGCAAGAGTAAATTAACAAAACAGACCAGGGGTGAAATGCTCCTAGATCAGACTGGATCACCCAGTCCGGTAGCGATCTTGGCCGGTGGTTCAGCGATCGGGTAGCGATAGCGGAGCAAAGCTCCGCCCACCCAGCCGGGTGTCATTGCTTCCTGGTTTTAACCAGGAAGTAATGTGTTTTTTACCTTCTGCGCATGTGCAGAAGGTTTTGCGCATGCACGGGTGTGGACGTGCATATGACACGCCTGCGCGTGCGAGCAAAGCACAGGCAGGCAGGGCACGTGCGCTTCCGAACCAGTAAGGAAGGTAAGTAGATTTCATCCCTAAAACAGACCCTTATCAACATATCTCTCCATATTAGCATTTTATACGAACGAAAAGTTTCATAACATAGTGACCAGATGTGCGCAGGTGAAATATAGATGAATCTTGGAATCAGCAACAATGCCTTTATTCAGTATTACTAAAATAAATGGAGTTTTCTATCTCTTTTTCCCTTTAGGAAATTGTAGCAGCAATTTTTTTTTTAATTTTATTTATATGCCGCCCTTCTCCGGAGACTCAGGGCGGCTTACAATGCGTTAAGCAATAGCCT
>JANHZT010008443.1:320691-331296 GCA_032468215.1 Stegonotus admiraltiensis | reverse complement strand
ACTGTAAAATCTCCATTCCCACCCCATTCCAGGGGAAGGTTACTGCAAAATTCCCATTTCCTCCCAATCAGCTGGGACTCGGGAGTCAGAGAGTAGATGAAGGTGGGGTCAGTCAGAACTACTGACCCCGTATTTACCAGTTCTCTGAACTACTCAAAATTTCTGCTACTGATTCTCCAGAACTGGTTAGAACCTGCTGAATACCACCTCTGGTGCAAGATGTAGCAGAAATGAAAAGTCCCATGCTGATTTTGCATATGCATTAAAAGGGTGTCCCAAAAGTGCTTTTTCAAGGGGCCACTGGACTTTCAAAAAGCATCTTTGGGACAACTATATCCTGGATGACTGAGAAACTCCATAGACATTAAAAGGATGAACATTATTGAATATAAGAACTTCGGGGGCAATTTGTATTTTTCCAACATCATGGGAAAATGGATAAAGATTTGGTGGTAAGTGAATGCCAATAACCTGCAATATGTTACCAACGTAACTGCTGCTGTTACAGTACGTCTTTGACAGGGGCAATTATTTAGGACCTTTAAATTTGACCTTTTCTACCAAGTGTATTTCAGCACCATTTTCTATAATTTTGTAGCATTTTGTTATGTGTTTCCTCAATTCCATGAGTTATGGAAAGATCAAAAATATTATTAACAAAGTAAAGGACTTGGCAACTTTGTTTGGATTATTATGGTTGTCTGCATTCCCATTAACCTTTCCGTGACCATTTCCCAATCTTAGAACAACATGTAATAACAGGTGTTCCCCAACACATTGGAAGTGCATGCAAATTTACTGTGATAAATTGAAGAATGAACTTGGAGAACTTTGTATCTATCCTAGTAGTGTAAATGGGGCATGAGATTCCTTTTTGTCTAGTTTTAAGGATGCAGTTTCAGTTTTGTGGCTTGAATATATGAACAGGATGTTTCTAGTATTTTACCCCACCATCTATTTTCTTAAATCTACCAATGATTTCATCAATCTAGGATTCATTCTCAACTATCTGCTTATTTTCTTTAGTGCTATTCTATCCTATCTGAGGATAGTATCCTTGTCCTGAGACAAGAATACTTTGTCTCAGAGTATTTTCATTCTGATTCTTCGCAATTACTCTTCTCCTTCTGTCCAGCTGGGAAGGCATGATGACTCCATGGCTTAAAAGACACCAGAGAAGATCTATACTCCAGCAATTTGAGTTCTACCATTGCATGACAGAGTGAACTCCTGTCACTTGTTTCTTCTGCCAACCTGGCAGTTCGAAAGCATGTAATTGCAAGTAGATAAATAAGTAGCTCTTCAGTGGTGAGATAACAAAGTTCCATGTTTCATCATGTACAGCACAGTGCAGCTTGATGTCATGCTGGCCACATGACCATGGAAACATCTTCAACAGCTCTGGCTCAATGGCCTAAAGAAACAGAGGTGAGCACCACTCCCTAAAGTTGGCTACAACTGGCAGAATAAAACCTGTAGGGACTTCTTTACCTTTTACCTTCTGTCCAGAATCCTTTAAGCCCCGGGTTGGTAAGAGGGTGATTGAGTAACATGAAAGGATGGAGGAGTCCCTAGTCAAGTTGGGAGAGAACAAACACTCTGGGGAGGTTAGGGTGGATCAGTTGGTGACAAGCATGGAACATTTTGGCAGGAGAGGTTGATTGTTTCCAGGGAAGACACGCCCAGTGTTTACTAGTGCTGTTGTGTTCTGATCCTCAGGGCTAAGGTCCAAGCTCTGGTTAGCAGACCTGCAGAGGCCCTTGCTTTTTTCTGCTGCTACTTGATACCAGGGTAACCAATAATAAAGCCCACTCCTCCTTTATTTGTGATCTTATTAGGGAGGTGCAGGCCTATCTTGTGAGACTTGGTTTGGCCTGGAAGAGAGGGTTTTCCTTTCTGAGATGTCCTTGGTAGGTTTTCAGGTATGGCACTAGCCAACACCACAGGGTAGGGCAGGGGGATAGCTGTCATTATTCAGGATTTTTTGTTGCCCTTCAGGGAATCTGCTATACAAGTTGCCAGTTTTGAGAGCCTGTTTCTGAAGATAGGCTTATGGGAGCGGTTGGGATTGTTGCTATCGTACCTGCCACCCTGCTGTATGGTGGATAAAATTGCTCAGATCCATTCCGAGTTGGAGCTCAAACATGATGCAGTCCTTTGAAGATGCCTGAGGAACAGACCTACCCAGTTATCTGGGAACAATTTAATACTGTTGGAACTAGGAAGTGGACAGGGTCCTTTGAACTGTAAGCACAGCCACAACTGTAAGAATTAAATCCATGCTCATCTTGGTTGGTAAAGGCCACTTGGAAGGTGACATGTGGGTGATGGTGCCATTCCTGGTGCCATTCAAACAGGGGCTTGTAGGCCCTCTCAAGAGCCGGCACTGAAAGCCACTGATAATTTTCATTCAATCTCCTACCTGCTCTTTTAGAGAATCCAGAATGAGACAAATTATCTAGACCCTTCCAGTCAGGATACAAACGTAGATATGGGACTGAAGCAACCTTGGTTATATTTCTGAAGGATGTTTGGTGGGAGCAAGGTGGAGGTAATATTTCTTGCCACCTGGTTGAGTCCTTAGGGAGAAGGGCGGTATATAAATTGAAATAATAATAATAATAATAATAATAATAATAATAATAATAATAATAATAATAACAACTATTTAACTTTTTTAGACTTGCAAATTTTAACTTTGTTTTTTATTTATTTATTTATTTTATTTATTTAATTTATTTTGATTTATATGATTTAAAAACTATATAAAGTTTTTAACTTTAGTCTGCTTTAATCTTGTATTATATTATTTATAACATTAATGCTCAGAGCCACTAAGATGAGATGGGCAGTGTAGAAATTGGAGAAACAAATAAATAAATAAAAACTGTGACATTTTCTGGAAAATTCCAGTAGCTGATTAAATATATGGCAGCTTTTATTTCTGTATTATTAAAAGGCAAAAATAACCCAGGTGTATGTGTCTGCATGTGTTTCAACTTAAACTCAAATGCCGTACATCCTGACACTCCTTCCCCCAGCAGTGATTTGATTCATATCCATATGTATTGCAAATGGACATAGGACTAGGAAACTTCAAGTCAAAGGGATTAATTTGACCCAGTTCCAGTGAGTCAAATATAGCCTATTTTCTCCTGGAAAAGAAGCTGACATTTCATCTGGTCTGCTTTTATGGTGGAATGCTCCCAGGAAAATGAATTTCCACCCTTCTCAAGCCCTATTGGCCAAGTGTGGTAATCAGCCCGCCAACCTTTTTAAAATGTTGGCATTCAAAAGAGTGACAGCCCAAACAATTTGCTGAAAGCATTAAGAAGAAATAAGAATGGAAAGATGAATAGGCAGGAGGTGCCCTGACAACAAGTTAATTATCCAGCGTATCACTTGGGGACTGTCACCTTGTCATTTTTTTTAAGGTAGGCCAAGATAAATTCAAAATCTCTATTTAAATTACAACACCAGGCCTATTATGTTCATTCTGTGGTTCAAGTGACATGCTTATACTTTAATTTATGGGCTTTAGCCATGGAACGTCGCTCAATTCATGAAGCTGAAACCAGCCACAAAATTGATGGTGTCTTGAAAATTAGCTCTGGAACTCCTCAGTAGCTGTATAGTAATGTGGGTTTTTTTTAAAAAAAGTTAAAATTTAATAAACATAATTTATAGTGCTCGTAATTATTTACTTTCAAGACTTATTTACTAACTATCTTTAAAAACCCTCATGGTAACTGTAGCCTTACTCTGTTGTTCCCCATCACTTCATCTGGTTGATTATTTCTTTAGAGAGATTGTAGGTATCAAGATGTTCAGCCATGAAAGAAGCTAATCTTCCTAATATTTTTAAACAAGGCACACACTAATTTTTTTTCTAAAGTTCTTTCTTTACCTATGAAAATACAAGCAGCCTCAACTGTACCAATCTGAAAAATGTACCAGTCTGAAAAATACATTCAGACTAATAATATTTCAAATAACACAAAGAGTTTTGCATTCAATCTTTTCAATCACTATAACAATTCCATAAGTTTGGCCTGCATTTTTCTTCTTCTTATAAACTTTTGATAAAGGAAACTTGAGAAGGAGTCCTGCCTAAAGCCATTCCATCAGAGCCGGTGGAGCATATAAAATTTGTACCCTGATCATAGCTTTCGCTTTCTAAATCTGAAGTATAAATAGAAAATTGGGGCCAACCCAGTAGTCTTTTCCAAATAAATATCTAGGGGTTGAAGGTGTCTGTCTGTCTGTCTGTCTGTCTGTTTGTTTATTAAATTTTTATGCTGTCCATCTCTTCTACAAGATGTCTCTTTGCTCTCTGTCCCTCCTATCATATTATAAATAGGCTTATGTTATTTAATGCTTTAGTGAAGGAGCGGCATGTGGGACTAATGGTGAAGATAGTTGCCTCCCACTGGACTATGGAGAGTTCAGTCCTAGTTATCAACAGATGTTTCTCTCTTAGGGCACAAAGAAAAAATACCTTCTGCAAACTCCATATAGGTGTCAGGAAGACCATCTGGCCAGTAAACGCTGAGATTCACCGAGTTGCCCCGACTCCATCCCAAATTAAGGGACTACAGAGACATAAAAAGAAAACAAAATGTTCTAGTGAAGAACACTTGCATGCTTATCGAATTAGGAATGACCCAAATTTGTATCTGGCAATAATAACAAATGAATTCCTTGCACCACATTAAATACAAATGATTTATCGATGTGTCTAAATCTATCCATTGATTTCTCAGAAATTTATTTCTCTCAGAAAAGAACTATCTGCTTTTGTATCTCATTCACAGGAAAGTTATATTTTTTTCCTTTATAATTTTTATAATGTAGCTGAGCTTGCTTCATAGTTGTGGGGGAAATAGCTGCTGATAACGGGCTTGTTGTTGTTTCCTTTTTGCAGAATTCTCCATTTCTTAATCATCTCTACAGCTACTAATCTGCAAAAGCATTAATATTTCAGAGGCTGTTAGTGAACCTAAGAGAAAGGTAATGTAAGTAAGACAATTAAATCTGACTCTATTTTACTTTTGCCATTCCACTTGCATGAATGTGGCCCTGGTATATCATTCAAAGGCCAAGTATGGGCCTCAGTCCCCCTAGGCAAGTTACTTTTAAACAGTGGTGAAATCCAAATTTTTTTACTACCAGTTCTGTGGGTGTGGCTTGGTGGGCATGGTGTGGGCATCGCAGGGTAAGGATACTGCAAAATCTCCATTCTCTCCCCACTCTGGGGCCAGTCAGAGGTGGTGTTTTCCAGTTCTCTGAACTACTCAAAATTTCTGCTACTGGTTCTCCAAACTGCTCAAAATTTCCGCTACTGGTTCTCCAGAACCTGTCAGAACCTGCTGGATTTCACTCCTGCTTTTAAATGAGGTGGGTCTCCAGATTTTCAACCCAGGCTTTTTGGCAGTCCCAGCTCAAGGTACCAGAAGGGGAACAAGGCATCTTCCCAAAACAAGCAAGATGGCCCTCATGCTGTGAAATCAAAGGCTGACCACTTTTGTACATGTTTGTATGTTTCTCACACCTACAAAGGGTGCCTTACTTTCATTGCCTTGCTTCTACCATCATCTTCATCCTAGAAACACAGTTCTTCACAATTTGGAAACCAGGTATGATTTGCAACATCTGCATCAATATTTCCAGATTGTTGTTGCTGTTGTTTTAAAAAGTCCTATATGGATGGATATTGTAGCATTTGCAGCTGTTTTTCTATACAGCATTCATCACTTCATAATACCTCATCGTTTACAGTACGTGCAAAGTGTTCATTTAACTTTGCCTAAATAAATGCAACCCTGAAGCTCATGCTAAGTTTATAATGTGTTTTTTGTGCTGAACAAGTTCCTCATCAGTGAGTAAAAAGAAGATCAAACAGTGTTAATTACCATACAATTTTGTAACCCAAAGGAAAGTATATTAAAGCCAACAAGGAAGAGGGGAAGAAAAGTATTCAGAAGGTTGCAGAAGATCTGTCAAGCTTTAATGATTTTGGTTAATATCAACTGACCTGGTTCACGATTGACCTGAAATTAAAAGGATCTCTAGTCCATCTTTAATTCTTAACACCTTTAATCCTCTGACTAATGCCAAACTACTGTTGCTTAAAATGTGTTGGTTTATTCTACTCTTGACAAAAAGTCTTAATGATAAACTGACTGAAAGAGTCATTGATCACTTAACAGACCCATTGAGAGTCTTTGGAAACAGCCAACTATTAAAAGATAATCACAAAATGTTCATCTTTCAAATGATCACCACCACTGTTTATGAATAGTAGAGAATTACTGTTGGGGCTTAGTGGCTTATTCTGATGTCATGGGGCATTTGGAATTAAAACCTGAGGAAAAGCTTATGATGACTTGTTTACCAAATATAATAAATATAGGGGAAGAGGGAGTTTTGCTTTTGTGTAAAAAAAAAAAAAGGCCAGATTTTAAATGTGTTTTCTCTGGCAGTGTTGTCTTTTTAATTACAAACTGAAGAGGGGGTGTTTTAGAAGAAAACAATAACTAATTTTAGAAAAAAATTAAATCTGATCACTTTATAGTTTTACAGTTAACCTATAACCTATGAAAAGCAGGTTGTTTGGAGACTGGCCTGCTAGAATTTAGATTTTCTTTGCTGGTGGAAAGATTAATTTCTTAAATGGAGAAACTGAATCAGCTCTCGGTAGGCAGATTATCCTGAAGAGGCCGGAATAACACAACTCTATTCAAAATGAAACTGAAGCTGCTTCTTTGTTAAAACTTTCTGCTACTGCTGCAGCCCTGATTTTCTTAAATCAGCTGGAAGAAGGAATAAAGTAGTGAAATACTACTTTAAGACTTTTCCATATCTACCTAGGGCTGGGTAGGAGACTCTCTAAAGCAGGGGTGTCAAACTCAAATTCATTGAGTTTGACACCCTGCATCAGGGTTGTGTTTGAACTTGGGAAGCTGGGGATGGTGACCAGGGCGTGTGCCCAGGGGGCATGGCCACTTCGATGTCACTCATTGAGGCTCCATTTTCAGCCATAATGGCCTCCTGCAGCTATCTGCCAGCAAAAATGGAGTCCAGTGGACAGCCCGCAGCCTGCCCGGGCTCCATTTTTTGCTGGCAGAGGGCTGCAGGAGGCTGTCATGGCTGAAAACGGAGCCCAGGCAATCCACGCACAGTCCTCCCCAGCTCCATTTTCACTGGCAGAGGCACCACGGGCCAGTCCTTTGCTGTTTCCAGGGTGGCCCTGCAGGCCAGATCTAGCCCATGGGCCTTGAGTTTGAAACCCCTGCTCTAAAGGATTTATTTAGTCAGTGCAAATACCCTTAAAAGGTTCAATTTTAAAACAATAATTTGAACCTTATTTTTTAATTTTTTTACACTAACAATCACCATTCATCATTCTCAGGCTATTTTAGTTGTCATTTAACTTATTTTAATATTTGGACTTATGCTTTTCTGTATACCTTTAGAACTAGAACCAGTTTGGTCTAGTGGTTAAACCACCAGGCCAGAAACCAGGGAGACCATGAGTTCTAATCCTGCCTTAGCCATGAAAACCAGCTCAGTGAAATTGGGCTAGTCATTCTCTCTCAGCCCAACTCACCTCACAGGGTTTTTGTTGTGGGGACAGCAATAGGAGGAAGGTGAGTTGGATATGTTCACCACCTTGAGTTATTTGTAAAAAATAAAGGTGGAATATAAGCAAATAAATAAACAAACCTCAAAGCAGAAGAAAACAAAACAAAATGGAAATGGAAACGTACAGGAAAACTTATCACATCTATGAATGATTCTTGCTCAGGTTGCAAGCATGGCTCTTCTACATTCAGTGTTAAGAGGTATGCTCATGAATCATTTGTAACCACAAAAGGTTGTATTTTGATTTTTGAGGCAAAATACAACTGTTTGTGGTATTGAGCAACTTAACTGAACTGTATCTGAAAGATAAGAATGTGATCGGTCACTCCCATAGAAAAATGTTCTACAGAAACACAATGATATATATACTATAGAAATATTTCACAGAGCATAAGTGCCAGTATGGCATAATGATAAAGGTGTTATACATTGGAACAGATTATAAACCAGCATCAACCACAGAAGCTCAGGGAGTGACTTTAGATTGATCTGTCTCTGTCGGCCCAAATACCTCACAGTTGTGCTTATGAGGAAAAAATGAAAAAAGGTTGTATATATGCTTCCTTAAGCTCCTGGGAAGGAAGGTGAGATTTACTTTAGGTAAATAAATCATTATTCTGCTGACAATTATACAGACACATGTACACAGACATACTGACACTACAAAATCTACAGGTTATTTAAGGAGAAGTTTGTATTAACTTGGAGTTAATTGCTCATGAGTATATACAACAGATACGAATGAGATACTAAATATTCTTCATGGTTGGCGAAGAAGCATTTGTTTTATTAAGAGTTTAAATATCTGATAGCATTGCAAGAAATCTGCTCACTTAAAATAGAAACCAAAGGGATTGGAGAGAGATACAAAAAGTAAAAATAATGCATGCATTATGCAATCTTTTCAGGAATCCCAGCAGCAGTGAGAAACCCCACCTCCTTCCACAACTATCCTTCTCGCTCTTCAATCTTCCTGTTGGATTTAAAAAAATTTTTTGCCTAAATCTATTGCTGTGGTCAAGATTACCAGCCACTCAAAATTGGCAGCTGCAGCAACTGAATATGCCGCTGTCTCTGGTCCTGAAGGTTTAAAAGGCTTTACAGTAGATGCATTCTTCCAGCATTTGACACCTTTTAGATTGGCAAGAAATCTAGGCCTAATGGATTGCCTGTATGCTTCTTTTATACAAGAATAGCATGAAACGCACTTTGACGTTACCTTATCAATAACAATAAAACTGACATAGGAGAATACTGTGTATCCTAATCCCCAAAGAAGAGCGACACCTGTCTCATTTTCACTGTTATTCTGAGAATATCTTGGAGGGAATTGCTAGAAAGTGATTGCCAGGTATAACTGCCAAAATAATTCTGGACTCACTGCAATTTTTTTTTTAACTTTCTGGAGGGCCAATTATTAACGATAATCCATGGAGGTGAGCCAGACGTTCTTCCAAAGATTCAAGAATGACCACTTGGCAAGTGTACACCAAAAATGTAGAAATAAATTAGGCTTTGTAACATTGGATCTCAACAATTAGTGAAAGCATCTTTTTTCTTCTTCTAATAATTGTGTTCCCTTTAAGGAAAACACATCCTTGCCATAATATTCTCAAATAATATATTTAACTTTGCAAAATGTAAACTTCTTTAGATTCAATTTTCATTTGCCTTCTATTTTATAGATTAAATTTAATGTCTTCTATAAAAAATAAAAATGGCATTTTTAACATAGGCAAAAGTGAAACAATTTATCATGAACATTTATTAAATTCTTCATTATTTGTCTAAGTTTCTTCAGAAATTGTTGCTATACATCATGACTTCAGTTATTTAGGGAAAAATGCCCAGTTTTAACTTGTGTAGTTCTAACTTGTGCAATAGCAGAAAAATCAGTAGGCAAATATTTGGAAATCAAATACTTGATTGCTTTCCATCTATCTAACCTGATTGCCTGTCTGTCTGTCTGTCTGTCTGTCTCATCTATCATCAATCTATATCTAGCATCTTATTCTGGTTTTTAGGTTTTTTCATTAGAATTCTAGCAGTTCCAGGGCCTTATTTTCTTCCTGTGTGCCTGGTATGACCAATCTGAGATGCTTACAAATAAAACTGCAACTGAACATACATAGAGATGGAATCCCTGCCTTTAACTAGTGAACAGCTAACATCATGGATCATGGTGATGGATAGCCTTTGCAATACTTATTCCAACTAGCCAAGTTTCAGAAGCTATTATAAGAATATAGAAATTGTTATATTAGAAACAGAAACAATTCAATGCCACATTCATCATACAGTGTACTTGACTTGACGGATAAATGGACCAACAATAATTCACTGCACATAGGTGTGCACCCAACAATATAGCTTATATCCATTTCCATACTCACATGCAATGTAATTGTCTTAGTTATCAATTGCTTACAATTTTTTTTAAAAAAACTGTGAGACTGGATGTACAACTCTCTTTCAATAGGAAGGAAGGAAACTAAAAGGGAGGAAACAAATGGTCCAAATTTTGCTTATAAAAATATAAGAGCTTTTGAAAATCTGAGAACTCTTTTTCTGACAAGTAGAGAAAAACTGCTATTTAAGCAGCAGTAGTCAGTCTGGGCTAAATAACTCCAAGCTTGATATAATTTGCCATTTTGACAAAATCTGAAATTAGAAAGAGTGTGCCCAGATCCTTATTCATGCATATCATGAATAAGCTATTGAGCTATTTCTTGCTCAATAATAATTCAAACCACTAGTATTTAATTTAGATTGCTTAAAAGTAGTGAACCAATCTAGAGCATGTGCAGAAATCTTGATTACAGAGCTAGCAGCTTCAGTGTTCTACCCTCTGCTACATCACTGTAATGAATAAAGAACTAGTTGTGGATGGAATGGAATGGAATGGAATGGAATGGAATGGAATGGAATGGAATGGAATGGAATGGAATAGAATAGAATAGA
>JANHZT010008443.1:195900-206393 GCA_032468215.1 Stegonotus admiraltiensis | reverse complement strand
TAAAGAATTCTATTCTATTCTATTCTATTCTATTCTATTCTATTCTATTCTATTCTATTCTATTCTATTCTATTCAGACAGTTGCTTTTCATAAGGAGACTGCAAGACAGATTTAGACAAAACAAGGAAATAACCATTTTGCTCAAACTGTGATCAGCATCTTTGAAAGGCCGCTGGTTTCACAATCTTCCTTTTCTAATCACTTTCTAAAATTGCTTGTTAACTGCTATTCAGATATTAGAAACTTTTGGATGAATGAGTTTTATAGCACCAGGTGAGCTTCCTCCAATCATTAGCAAAAAAAAAAGTTTAAAATACAAGTTTAGGGACTTAAAAATATTCTCTTGGAATAAACAGCAAAAAAAATGATTAAAACTTTGATTTTAAAAAATTAGAAATGGACTAAAGATCCAGATAAATTTGAAAATTTGGAAGATTATAAAGAATCCTTCCCATGGAAAATGTTTTAGTTCTGATTTTTAAAATAGAAGACATAGTAAGATAAAACTTTAAAAATTGGCCATTAGAGGAAACTCAAGAAACTCAAGATTACAATTAAAGGAGAAGAACACTGAAATTTGATTTATCAAACAGAGTGAAGCAAAGTATTTTAACATATCGAAGGATATTTTTGTCCAATGGATCCATATGTTAATTTTAAGTGTCCATTTCTATAGATTGTGTTTGAAAGATATTATGAAAAAGGAATACATTTTACCTGATGACATTGAGATTGATCTGAAAGTGGATTTAAAAATGACAGACTACAAAAATAATATGGAAAAAAAATGCTACACTGGTCATACGAACAAAAATCCAGATATCTGAATAATTAAAAAGGAATATGCAAGCAACAAACTAAAAATAACCAGGATAATATTCCTATATTGGAGTTTTAAAAAAGACATTTGTTAAAGCTTTGAAGAATGTAAAGGAGGGATAAAAAACAACAACAAAGTTTTCAGACATTATTTGAAGATACTAAACATTAAGATTGTTCGGAGTAAAATGAAGGAATATAACATTGGTTTAATTGGTCAAGGTTTAAAAAAGCACTGGACCCTAGAGAATTAGACTCCTATATCTCCCGGTAATGGTTGAGATGTTTTATTTTTCAAAAATACAAAAGTGAAACATATGAACACATATGTCCAAGTTCTTTTTAAGTCTATTGTCTTAAACCCTATTATTTATACTATACAATGTTCTCTATATTATATTCTACTATATTCTATCCTATTACTTGTACATCTATGCTATATTATAATACCAGTACTGTACAGTACTAGCCAGCTGTTCTTCGCGTGCACCGGAGCCCCGGAAACCCAAAAACCAGCATGCTGGTCT
Source organism: Stegonotus admiraltiensis (assembly GCA_032468215.1). NCBI lineage: Eukaryota > Metazoa > Chordata > Lepidosauria > Squamata > Colubridae > Stegonotus > Stegonotus admiraltiensis. The sequence goes on along the minus strand of JANHZT010008443.1, from coordinate 205,046 downwards.
TCGGGTTTCTGACATGCGCATGCATGTCATCTAGCTGGTTTTCGTGCATGCAGGAATGCCAGAAACCTGAAGACCAGATGGCCAACACATGCATGTGCACCAGCCAGCTGGTCTTTGGGTTTCTGGGGCTCCAGCACGCGTGAGGATCAGCTGCGTGCCAGAAACCAAAACCCCAGCTGGTGATGGTGCGCATGCCCACAAAGAGAGCTCTGTGTGCCACCTCTGGCACACATGCCATAAGTTCACCATCACGGCTATATATTAACAGCAATACTACAAGAGTGTTTTAACTCTTATAAACCCTGGTCTGTTGTTAAATCCTCCCTCCCTCTCTCTCTCTCTCTCTCTCTCTCCCTCTCCCTCTCCCTCTCCCTCTCCCTCTCCCTCCCTCCCTCTCTCTCTCTTTGATATTCTTCTATTGCTATTTTCTTCTTTGTTGATGGGCAGCAGTGGGTACAGCACTGACATTTTCCCAACACCAAGCTTGGCTTGGCTTTGTTGCGCAGTTCATTATCTGCAAAGAAAATTCCTTCTTTTATTTGACTGCTGCAGCTGCTAAATTTCCAAAACACACACATCTCCTCCCCCAGCGGTTTCAAGGTGATAGCTTCTATAAGCAATTCCACCATGCTGATGCTGGGCCAGGGCTCAAATAGGGGGGGGGCGGGGGTGAAAGGCAGCACAGGTGCCTGCAATTTTCTCAGCAGCCTGCTCTTCCATCAGCTGAAATAATAAGCTTTTAAGGCTTCGTTTATAGATAAGAGATGGAATATGGGAAGAGGAGATCATTTTATATTTTAAGAGAAGGTGATAAATTAATAAATGGTTTATACTTGCAATGAAGTGGAAAGTCATTTCTTTATATATTTCTTGTCTTTTTCTTTACTATATTCTTATTTTTCCTTTCTTTTCTGTTTTTTTTAAATTTTCTGCACCTTCTATTTTTCTTTTCTTTTTTATTGTTGTAATAAAGTTACTATTTTAAAAAAATTACCCCAAAATAATGAAAAAAACACTCATAACCAAAGAACAAAAGGATGTACAAGTTGTCTGTTTTAAATAAAGTTCCGTACATGTAGGAAGTTTATATCTTGTTATGTTTACTTTTGTATATCTTTACTTTTGAGCAGCTTCCAGCCAATTAATCCCCAGTGATTGGCAGCTGGCACCGAATAGCAGGGTAGCAGATAGCAGAGTCCCTTGGAAGGAGCTTAGAACAGGCAGGATGCAATCTAAATCTCACCCTTTTGTAAATGGGTTAATGTTACATGCTATATATAAGGGTATGGTTGAATCATCATCTCGATTTCAACCTAGAAAACAATAATTTATTGACTGATACAAAGTGAACTCTTGAGGTTGACAGAATATGGAACGTATTATTCAATTGAAAACTCAAAGTTGGACATTTTTGGTGGTAAAGATTTTTTGAAAGCTATTGAATGGGTATATGCTGATACAGAATGCTGATCTGGTTTTAAAAAGTGGGATTTGCATGTCAGAATATTATGGAAATTTCAGGACTTCTTAACTGAGAACTGTATACATTTGAGTGGGTAATGCATTAGCTTTAGAGCCCCAACCTATGGTGAATGGAATACCCCAATGAAATTCATTTAGTACTACCATTTTAATCAGATGATAAGTAATTTGCATTGCACTAGTTTTTATGCTATATGGATTAGAAGTTGAAAAGTGAACATCACTGTGAAAAATTAAAATAATTTTTAATTAATTTAGAAGACTATGGAGATTCGTGGTATTTCTGATTTCCTTTAATTAAGACAGTGAACAATATATTTATAAAGATATGCGCTCAGAGAAGTTAACATTGAATCTTTATAATGAGCAGATTAAAATGGTATCTAGTTTTAGGAGTACATTTTGACTAAACATTGGAAAGCATTTAATAGGAGTAAACATGATTAAAACCTGTTATGAAGTATTCCAAGTAAAGTTTCATAGCTGATTTTTAAAAATTGTCAAAATTCTCTGCATCGGTATCAGTTTTAAAATAAATTGTGGAGTAGACTGGCTGTTCTACAGACAAAGGCTTTGAGATTAATTTGATTTGTAGAGCCCATGTTATCTCCCATGCAATAGTCCACCAGGGGAAGAGGAAATAGCCTTTGTCTTTGAGATAGAAATCATCAATCTCTAAAACTTTCATTTATGGAAGATTGAGAACAAACCAAAGAAAGCACATCTTGACAGAGAGCATAATTAACCTGTGGATTCATTATCTTAAGATGTGATGGCCACTAACCATACTTTCAACAGTTCCAAGAAGGCTTCCTACCCATTTGCACTACTCAGGTGGCCCTGACCACACAGATAAACCTCCAGGTGGCCTCAACAACTCGCTAACAGAATGCAAATGACCAGCTACCTGCAAGAAGCACAAATCTTTCCATTTCCCACCATCCAGTCAGAGCTAAAGAAGTTTCTTGAATGAGAAATGAAATGTCTTCAAAGAAAAAGCAGAAGGTCTAGTTGCCTCTTGAAAAAGCAGCTTTGGGACAACCATGACCTGGATGCCTGAGAATCTCCATAGACACCAATCACAGTTTTAAAGGGCGAATGGGTAAACTCAAGGAGGTCAACTATAGGTAGTCCTTGATTTATAACAGTTCATTTAATGACTGTTTGAAGTTACAAAGGCACTGAAAAGGTGGCTTAAAACCATTTTTCACACTTATGACCAATGCAACATCCCCATGGTCACATGATCAAAATTCAAACACTTAGCAAAGTGACTCATTTTTATGACAGTTGCAGTGTCATGGGATCATGATCTTCTGACAAGCAAAGTCAATTTGGGAAGCCAAATTCACTTAACAACCACATTACTAACTTAACAAGTGCAGTGACTCACTTAACAACTGTGGCAAGAAAGATCATCAAATGGGGCAAAACTCACTTAATAAATGTTTCACTTAGCAACATAAATTTTTGGGCTCAGTTGTGGCTAAATTGAGGACTACCTGTATACCAAAAGCAGGAAGCCTTTAAACACCCAGTATGTCTTCTGGGGTTGCCTTTATGTACCACCTTCACAAATTTGGAATTGTGCCAGGTTGGGAGGTACCTCATGCTTTTGAGTATCCCATCATCATCAGATGGCTCCTGCCAGAAACCAAATACTGATCTAAGATTGACCTGATCCAGCATGGTTAAGCTCATGTTCTAGCATGATTTTATTTGCCACTTTTTGCTCTTGAATGTGCAGTATGGTTATATTTTTTCCCCAAAATTGCCAGCATGGAGCTCTGTCCAAACCAGGTCTCCCATGCCTGTAATTTTAATAGTCAAAACTAAAATAAAAATGTCCTTGAATGGATAAACAGATGTTTAGCTCGACATGGAAGACTAACTTCTTGTAATTCTCTTAAAAGGGAATTATTGTTATTACTTTGCATTAAAATTGGAGAAAATGGGGACATAGCTATTTAAACCAGTATTTGGTAATGAAGGAATCTTTCAATGGCCAATATTTTACTATCGCTCAGAACTATCACAAAAAATATGTCATTTTTTTTTATCAGTTCAGATGACGACACACAAACAGTGCCACTTTGTATGCTGTTATCTAACAATGCCTCTACTCCAAAATAATTTATCTGTCTCAAAGACCCACAGTTTTCTTTTAAGTTATTTTTTTCATGGATGTTTTTGATTTGCTCTCTACTTTTCTCTTTAGAAATAATGCTCCATATGTCTAACAACAACATGAAATCTGAAAATAAATTAAAAATTAAAAGTACATACCAAGTTAAAATAAGTAAAAACAACAATGTTAAAATTATGGGAGCGTTTCAAAAAGCCATAAAAAGTTTTGAAATATTCTCTACACAAGTAGACAATACAACTGCTGGTACCTTTAAAATGTGTGACAGGTAAAAGGGTTTTCTTTATGAAAAGCACACATTATAATAATTTAACCATATTATTGCTACTTTTCAAAATATATTTGCTCAATGTATTTTCAGCCTTTTAATAGTTCAATTTCCATGCATAAATTCAAATTTTAAATAATGTGAAAATCAGGAACTTAAAAATGAATGTTCAAGTCTATATACCAAAGGATTATATTGCATTGTTGTAAAAATGTTCAGTGAATGAATCTGCCAGTCAATAGTATATGGTATAAATTATCATTATTCTACCAGTGGAGAAAAAAAAACTACTTTCAGCTCCAATAAATACTGCTTAATGTTTTCACTGCTATTCTCATTTCCTTTATCTTATTCAGGATATTAACTCTCAGCTTGTAATACATTTGCAGCAGCTGAAGACATTTTTTTTTCATTTGATGAGACTTGATCACTTGAATAACTTGTTCTAATTATCTCTAATTGGTTTCTCTCTATGAAAAGAATAAATTGGGTAGATCACAGTTAATATCCTTTAGAAATAAAAGAAATGGTAAATGGTTTGGATAATCACATATGGTGAAATGTATCTCTGTGCCACCAAATAATTCAGTTAATAGGAAGAGAAAATTAATAATATCACCATCACCAATATTGCTATAGGGCAGTGATGGCGAACCTTTTAGACACCAAGTGCCCAAACTGTGCACGCATGCCCAAACTGAAAGGTGTGTGGATAAGTGCGAGCATGCGCATGTGTGGGCATGCACGAACGTACACATCTGCAGCACAGACCCGAAGACCAGCTGGCCAGCGGGAAGCAAGGCATCCCAACACTGGCAGCACAGCAAAAGGTAAGATCTTTTTCTTTTGTTCTGTTTCGTTGTTTGCAGGAAAACAGAAGCTCACGAAACAAACACCATGGAGATCTGACCTGGGGCAACGGTGCACATGCCAGCAGAGAGGGCTCTGCGTGCCACCTCTGGCACGCGTGCCATAGGTTTGCCATCATGGCTATAGGGAATTGTGTTGTGGTTATTCAGTTGCTAAGTCATATCTACTTCTTTGCGACCCCATGGAGATAGCATGCCAGGCCTCCCTGTCCTCCACTGTCTTCCAGGGTTTGTCCAAATTCATGTTCATTGCATCAATGACACTATCTAACTATCAAATTCTCTGCCCATCTCCTTTTGACTTCAGTCTTTCCCAGCAGTGTCTTTTCCAATGAGTCCACTCTTCTCATTCAGTAACCAAAGCATTTGAGCTTCAGCTTCAGTATTTTTCCTTCCAAAGAACAGTCAGAGTTGATTGATTTTATTTCCTTACAGTCCAAGGGACTCTCAAGAGTCTTCTCCAGCACCACAATTTGAAAGCATCAATTGTTTGGCGCTCAGCCTTCCTTATGGTCTTCCTTATGGTCCAACTCTTCCAGCCATATATTGCCACTGGGAAAATCATAGCTTTGACTATAACAGATCTTTGTCGGCAAGGTGATGTCTCTGCTTTTTAATATGCTATCTAGGTTTGCCATAACTCTCCTTCCAAGAAACAAGCAGTTTTTAATTTCATGTCTGCAATCACTGTCTGCAGTGATCCTGGAGCCCAAGACAATAAAATCTGTCACTGCTTCAATTTCTTCCACTTCTATTTGCCAGGAAGTGTTGGGATTGGATGCCATGATCTGTTTTTTTTTTAATGTTGAGTTTCAAGTCAACATTTGCACTCTTCTCTTTCACTCTCATCAAGAGGGTCTTTAGTTCCTCTTCACTTTCTGCCTTCAGGTTCTTTGGAGAATAGGTTGACACACACACACACAAACACCCCATTGGTATTTTCTGCATATCTGAGGTTGTTAATATTTCTCCCGGCAATCATAATTGCAGCTTGTGATTCACTAAGACACATCACTGGTTATTAAATAATGAGACTACAGGATGGATGGATGGATGGATGGATGGATGAAAGATGGATTTTGTACTTGTTTCCATTTTATGAAAAGTTTGTCTATATATCCTGTATTGTGTCCTTCCATTTTATTAAAAAATGGAGAACTACTACCACCTTCCAGGTAGAATAAAACCCCATTACATCATTTGCGAAGCTCTGATCTTCTTCTTCCTCCACCTTTAACCTTGGATAAGTATCAGTTTCCCATTCAAGAATGGTGTACAGTTTTTGAAAGGGGGTTGTCCTCCTGGACTCATAGCTCAGGATCAATGAGCAGGTGGAAGCTATGTCCAGGAAGGGCTTTGCACAGCTTCAGCTAATGTGTCAGTTGTACCCTTCTCTAGATCAGAAGGCCCAGGTCACTGACCTGGTCACCCTGCAGCACAGTTCACTCTACATGGGATTGCCCTTAAAAACCATCTAGAAGTTCAACTGGTTCAGAATGCAGTGGAGTGGATAGTGACTCACATTCCCCAGTATGCCCATGTAAAACCTCTGCTTCATAAGCTAAACTGATAGCCAGTTTTCTACTAGGTGTGATTCAAGATGCTGGTTATTACCCATAAAGTCCTATATGACATAGGGTCGGGTTACTTAAGGAACTGCCTGTGTCCTCTTGTATCTGCCTGGACAATTCATTATGGCAGGGCTGCCATGCTTGAGGCTTTGTCAATTAAACAATGTCATTTGAGGCTTTGTCAATTAAACAAGAGCCATGGTGGCACAGCAGTTACAATGCAGTATTGCAGGTTAACTCTGCCAGCGGTCAGTAGTTTGATCCTGACTGGCTCAAGGTTTCCACACCCTTATATCCTTCCAAGGTTGGTAAAATGAGGAGCCAGATTGTGGGAGGCAATATGCTGACTCTGTAAGCTGCTTAGAGAGGACTGTAAAGCACTATGAAGTGGTATATAAGTCTAAGTGCTATTGCTATCTATCAGAACCCAGGATAGGTGCCTTCTCAGTATCATTCCTGCACTCTGGAATGAGGTTCCCCTGATGATTCAAGTGGCTCCTGTGCTGTTGGCATTTGCAAGGAATCCTCATATGACTCTTCATCCAAGTCTTTGGTGCAGATGAATGAAGCCCCCTTCTAAGTAGTATGAGTCTGTTTCTTGTTGTTGCCCAATGTTTGCCATCTTTTGTTCCTTTTTTAACTGTTGTATTTTTGTTTCCTCTGTGTGTGTGTGTGTGTGTGTGTGTGTGCAACTTGTGAACCTCCCAGAGTCACAACTTAATAACAATAATTCCTTTAATCAAAAATAATTGAAGCTGTATTTTTAGTCAGGTAGGGATATTAGCAGGTAAGCAGTAGAGCCTTTCTGGACATTTTGGACAATTACCCTGCCAGATTTCTACAAAACATTTTAGAAATATCCTTATTCCTATTTTAGGGCAGGAACAACAGGCACCAAGGCCTATAAAATCAACGCCGAACGTCTCCTGTTCCAATTTAAAAATGAAAGCTACCAGATTTTTTTTTCTTTAAAAACTAATCTCACATTCTATTTATTTTTTCTGGATTGCCTGACTTGGAATGGCATGAAAGAACTGCCATTGGTTGCCTTTGTGGGGTGCTGTACTTTGATGCTTCTGATCATTGGGATTTCTGGTGTGCCCAGATAATTGTCACAGTTGATTTGTTAGCTTGTCCCTCCTAGAAGTCATCGTCTTGCCAATGGCAGGACTTGGTAATGTCATGCTTATGGCTTGCTAGGAATACTCTGTGCTAATTTCATAGTTAGTTAGTAAAGGCAGTGGAAACATTTGGTACCATGAGATACAATCCCACATAAATAGTTGGGCCATAAACAAAGAGAAGGTGCCCAGTCACTCACTTTCAGGAGATTTAAACCAGATCCATTTGAGCAAAGTTTAAAAATAAATTTTAAATGTAAGATATGTGGGCCTTGAGCCCACATGGGCAATGCTGATTGATGAGTTGAACTTTCGGCTATATTGACAGGACCATCCAGAAGCTGTATATTCCATTAGGACAGGGAAAGAAAAATTAGAGTTTGTGACTGGCCACATTAAGGAAGTTAAGAATTGCAAAAGCAAGTAAAGCACAAAGATTATTTGAAATAATAGAACAAATGTCAGCCTTGCCGTGCCCCTAACCCTAAATATCTGATATGGAAAGGATTTAAAGAGTCATTGCATTATTTGGCAAACTATGCATGTCAGTTTTAGAGAACTCATTACAACACTTAACCCTTGCTTAGTGTTCTCCGTATAAACTGCAACATGAAGTCTGAGTGCCGGAGCAATGAATATGCAGTATAGGTAGTCCAATTTACAACCACAAATAAGCCCAAAATGTATGTTGCTAACTGAGACATTTGTTATGTGAATTTTGCCCCATTTTATGACCTTTCTTGACTCATTTGTTAAGTGAATCATTACAGTTGTTACATTAGTAACACAGTTGTTAAGCGAATCTGCCTTCCCCGTTGCCTTTGCTTGTCAGAAGGTCACAAAAGAGGATCACATGACCCAAGGACACTGCAACCGTCATAAATATGAGCCAGTTGCCAAGCATCCGAGTTTTGATCATATGATCGTGGGCATGCTGCAATGGTCATAAGTGTAAAAAATTGTCATAAGTCACTTTTTTCTGTGTCGTTGTTACTTTGAACAGTCACTAAATGAACTGTTGTAAGTCAAGGACTACCTGGTGGGATATGACCAACAATATATTGGCTTGGATTAGATTAAAGATTAGAATTTCATGAGCAAGCTTCGGGTAAAACCAGACTAAGGTTATAGTTGTGGCATGACTAATTTGTGTGACTACTGAACAGCACTGATACTATTAGCAGGGAATGCAACCAACAGTCAAGATTAGCCACCTGGTCTACACCCTTTCTAGCTTACCAAAGAGTATTTTGTGAAAACCTTCATTGGGAAAGTCTTGATGACAGTATCTATGAGCCCACCTAGCAAGAAGCATGGCAAAGGTGTGGCATAAGAGCTGTAAATGGTAAACAATATGAATTAAATTAAAGGTATATGGTGTGCTGATAGAGTTAATTAAAAAGTCAAGGATGCAGTGGAGCTGCATGAAGGTGGTTTGTGCTTGTAGAGTACAGCTGATGATTACATTTGGGGAAGTAGATACATTTTAGTTATGAATGAAAGGGCTAACTATATAAATTGCTGTCACAGAGATCATTGTAAATACATACTGTATGAAATAGGAACCCATGCAGTGGTAACAGATGTATTTGTGGTCTAATATTTTTTTTTAAATTTTTTATTAATTTTTAAAAAACAAAACATATTTAAAAAAAACATAAACAATAAATCACCCGTTGCTATACATAA
>JANHZT010008443.1:184140-195493 GCA_032468215.1 Stegonotus admiraltiensis | reverse complement strand
AGTTTTAAAATGGCTGAATAATCTCGGTGTAATTACATTTTCAGCAACAGATCTGGCAAGCGTTTTCAGAATTGGATATAAAAGAAGAAATGACTTAAGTATTTGTGGTCTAATAAACAGTGATACAGTGTGGTGTCTTTGACACTACACCAGACTGGGTCTCACTTTTAGCACCTATTACTTAAAACTACATTTTCAGTATTTAAACTGAGGCATTTTGACTTGCTTTTTGAAGTGCACAGACAAGGACAGACACCTATTTAAAAAAAGAAAAGAATTCCACTTTATTTTCAAGTTGCAAGGGACTTCTGATGTCATGCCAACTATCATATTTACCATCCTGATTTTTTTCAAGTTCACACATTAATATTCCCTCACTTTTTCCCCATCTCCTCCTTGATTGCTCTTTGAGTGATTATTGTTAATTCCCCCCCCCCAAATTCATATCCATTCTGTAGTTTTATTTCAAAACTCTTTGCAAAGTCCTCCTGGAGCATCTTTGTATTTGGGTCATAAAATTGGGGGTGGTCACACGATCCATCGATTAACGAGTACACCATTTAATAATGAATTTTTTATTCCCAATTGTGATTGTAAATTGAGGACTACCCAGTATTTGGGTAGATCAAGTATTTGGGACAGAATTAACACAGGGATAGAATCAAGATCATGTGACGTGTTAGTATGCTTTATAATGTCTTGGTAAGACCGCACTTGGAATATTGCATCCAGTTTTCATCACCCCAATATAAAAAAGATGTTGAGACACTAGAAAGAGTACAGAGAAGAGCAACAAAGATGATTAGGGGACTGGAGGCTAAAACATATGAAGAACGGTTGCAGGAATTGGGTCTGGCCAGTCTAGAGAAAAGAAGGACTAGGGGTGACATGATAGCAGTATTCCAATATCTAAGGGGCTGCCACAAAAAAGAAGGGGTCAACCTATTTTCCAGAGCACCAGAAGACAACCTAGAACTAAAGAGAAATTTCCTGACAGAACAATTAATCAGTGGAACAACTTGCCTCCAGAAGTTGTGGATGCGCCAAACCTGGAGGCTTTTAAGAAGAGATTGGACAACCATTTGTCTGAAATGGTATAGGGATGGACTAGAAGACTTCCAAGTTCCCTTCCAGTTCTGTTATTCTATTAATGGGTAGTTAAACCTGCAGAATTTTGTGTTTTTTTTCTTCCTATCCCAACTCAGAAACAAACTTATTTGAAGATACACAGTACAGACTCTGACAACAGAGGAATTTGAAGAACTTTCATCTCAAGATGACAAAAATCCAATATAGACATTTTTCTATAACATGAATTTATATGTCTGTTTGAAACTCTGCCTCCCCATCTTTACTGCTGGTATCTTTATGTACAAGGATGTCAAAAGCAGCCAGGCATATGGAGATTTATGGGGTGAGCACAAGATATGTGTACATGCAATCCCCATTTTAGCCCTCTTAGATTGCAGGATAATGCCTGCATGGGACTAGGAGGGCACAGTATGCAATAACCAGCACAAAAGAAGTGCCTTATCCAAGGCAGTTATGAGAGACTTTTATTAAAGAGGTTTGTAGATTGAATAAAGCATTAACAAAATCATTAAGGTTTCACCGCAAAATATTACCAGACTATAAACTGCAGTTTGAGTTGTCACTTTTGTGGGTCAGTGCTCAAGTTTTAAATAACTGCAAAAATAAAATAGGTGGATCTTTTTCTGTTTTAGAAAATTTTGAACCGAGCGTATTCCCCCTTCAAGATGATAGGGAGGCAACAGCTGATAGATCGATGAATGGAGATGGGATTATTAAATTGGCAGTAAAAGAAATACTGTTGGATCTAATGCTTAATACACAGCTGTCCCCAACCAACCGCCAGTCAGATGTGCAATAACAAGACCTTGTTGGCTAGGAATTCCGGGAGATGTATTTGCAAAACATCTGAAGAGCACCATATTGTGGAAAGTTAAGTTCAATCATCTATTTGCATTATTGGTATTTAATAGTGGCAGAAGAAAGGAGAGAGAATTCCAAGAGATTAGTAGTTTCCCAAAAACTTTGCCATATGTATTCTAGTAAAAACAATTTCTGCCATAATTTAATGGAGCATTAAACCAAGTTATGTGAAGCTACCATTCTAACTTGCTAGACAGGGACTAACAACACCAAGATTTATTTTCAAGATGGATTTAATCTTCCACTAGTGGGGAATTTAGAAGATGGCCTCATAAAAGTTCTTCTGCATCTCTGCATTATCCTGTTTCAAGACTAAGCCATAAAATTACGTTCCAGACAGATTTATATGTTTGCTTCCCCGGATCTCTAAGTGCAGCCAGGAACTTGTAGCACCATAACAAAGCTTTGTGTTATTCGTTCCTCTTGTTTTCTTTCATAAGCAAAACTGGAGAAGGAGTGCAGGAAGGGAACAAGTGAGCACACTAAGTAGTCTTAAAACCAATGGCTACAACTCAATTCATAGCTGCAGTTGCTTTTGCTGCTGCTGACCTCAGAATGCTAAGAGCCATCCATTTCCTACTGTAGGTTCATTTTAAGTGTAATTCCCCAGTGAAATGAGCAGTTACTGTGAAAGAGTTAGACACCCCACTATGGAACTAACCTTCAGCTGCCCTAAGAGGATCTGTTGAAATAATGGTGCCTCGCCATAATGCCATGGAGGCTGAACAATTAGAGAGAAATGGAGAATCTATCTTGAGCCCAGGAGCTACAAGTCAGGAGGACGGGAGTTATTCCCAATGGACAAATGACATGCTTGTCCACAAGCTCTGCAGAACTTCAGCATTGCAAACGGAGATCATTTCGAGAACTTTTAGATAAATTCAGCTGAGCAAAAACTAAATGACAACCCCAGCCAAAGGCTGATCAAACAGGTGCAAAGTTGCTTCTGGATACTGGAGCCAATACTGGAACTGTTCTATATTATCTTGCTGTATACTGCAAATGAAAGCATTTTGTTCTACCAAGAAACACATCTTTAGGTCTGATCTGTTAAGGGCTATAAGGTAAATGCAACTGAAGTTAAGCCATAGGTAAGACCAGAGGCTTCATTGTTGGAAAACACCTTTGTTCTTCATTCCAACATCTTCTTTTCATCCCAACTAATAACATTGCATAGTTACTTGGGGATCAGAGCTGATCTCTTGTAAAAGAGTTATGAAATTAAACTGAGGCTATATCAAATTAGCCCAAGCATTGCAAGTCGCCATAGGGCCAAGGGAAACCCACCTTAGCTAGATCAGTAATGAATTGGTGCTATCACTGTATTATATGATTTAACGCCAATGACCATTTTAGGTCATTGTAGTTTTAGGATGCATTACCCAGAAAACAGTTATATTGTTTAAACTGATCTACAGACTTCTCTCCTCCCCACCATAATATGTATATGATTATATGCATGCGTGTGTGTGTATATATATATACACACCCACTCTGCAATTTAGATATTGCAGAGATAGATATAGCTTGGGATTCAACCTCTTGGCTCATTTACTGTCCGGTGTTTGGGTGGAATTGAATGGCTCCATTCTTTTGGAATGGTTTGCTGATGCTGGTCAGTCACCTTATTTTGAAGCAATCTCACACAGAGTCAATGGGATTTTTTTTCGTAGGATAATTGATTTGGAAACTGTAGCCTTTGTCATTCTGGCCAGCAAACTGATATAAAACACATTTCTGAGTGGAAGATAGGCACTTTGATACATTCAATTTCTGTCTACTGTTTGGAAGTTGAACACATTTCATTTTCTCTCCTGCATGGTTCTTCCCAGTTGTTTTTTTATTGCTCCTGCTAAAATAAAACTTTCCCAAACTGCAGTGATGGTGCCTACATTCCTAGCAATTCTCTATCTAGGGAGATATTGCTGAATAAGGTATAAGATTTATAAACTCAGATATTTAAAATCAATGGTGAGTATCCAACAACACATTTACATGGTTAAAAACCTCTTACAGCTTGTAAAGCAAGCATAAAGGGTTATTTCCCTTCTGTCTTTGTCAATCTATCTAATATAATGTATTAATCTTAAGCAATCACCTTATATCCTGCTGTGCTGCCTCATTGTGGAAGGAGCATATGTGTTAATTCTTGGAAATGACAAAAGAAAAATGCCAGGTGTGTACAGCGATGAGTATATACTTCCAACAGAATGCCTCAAGGTGCAAAGGTCACCCCAGCTAAAGCTAGCAGGGATCTATATTGGGCAGTGGTCTATGAAGTTGCTGGAAGTAGGTGACCACTGTAGTGAAAATGGCAGATATCGCCTTTCATACTGAATGGGGAAAGGTAATAGTAAACCGCTCCTGTATTTTATTCAAAAAACCACATGGATAGACAAAGAGTTTTATGATATTGTGCACAGTTATGAGTGCCTCAGGTTACACGGCACTCAGAATGCAAGTGAGGAAGAGCTGAGGATCTTTTGAATACTAATGGCATTTATGATACAGCTAGGTTTTGTATCGATTTTGTATCTTTTGGGATGTCTGGTGACTGATGTTGCCATGCATGGAAAAAAAAAATTCCTAAATAGCAAAGATAAAATTGTGGAAACATGGAATGTAGAGAGCATGAACATGGGGAAGGTCAACAGAGTGAAGGATGAAATGAATCAATCCACATTGATATCTGAGCATCAGGAATTGAGATGGACTAGATCTGGACACTTTCATCAGAAAATTACATTTTTTTATTCAATACTTGAAAAAGAAAGAAAGAATGCTGTTCCTTTCATAGTTGTGTTGGAAAAGTCTTTTTAATTTAATCACAGGTAAGACTAGAACATCTTATGGTTTCTAATGTTCCTTAACCATCAGACTGGCTCTAATAATACATTCTTGATATTTAAACACTTTTTCCAGACTTCTGAGAATGGAAACAAAGAAAAGTACGGGTTTCTACTCTATATGTACAAATTTAGGATATGAACAAAGAATCTGTGCCATGTTCACCTGGCTCATAAATATGTACTGGAGTTTTTAAAAGAAGTTAAAGTTTAAATGAGAACCAAATCCACTTTTTCAATCATCCTATTCCTCCCTTTGGGGATCAAGTTTTGGAATAGCTAGTCTGTAGACATCAGTGGAACAGTTTGGCAGTGTAATTGATTACCCTTGGACCTAGAATCCCATCTGATCTTCAAACAGCATTTTTGGCAACTGTGGCACAAAGGGAGTTGTCTTGGAAACTGTGATGGAGAATTCACTGCTGCTTTACCCCTCCAATTTTATTCATTTTTGGAAAATGAAAATGGTAGTAGCCGTGGTGGTAGTAGTAGCAGGGGCTGGACTAGAAGACCTCCAAGGTCCCTTTCAGCTCATTCATTCTATTTCTAATAGGTTGAAATAGGAACTTAACACAAAAGTCCATCTGTTAAAAATAAGAATAGGATCATATTTTATTTTGGGGGGAAATACATACATTTTAAAATCCATATTCAATACCGGTCATTATATGCGAAGTGACATATATACAAAAGTAAACTATTGACAAATTATTAAGAAAGCATATATTTTCTCCAAAATAAAAGCAATTCATTCAAATATGCGTTTTAAGGATGAGAATAAGATAGCATGCACTATGAATCTTAGGAGTTAAAATTACCAATTTTTATTGGTCATTGTCACAAATTCTGCACTGTCTAATGAATGGAGGTTGAAAAATCACTGTGCAAAATACTTCATAACAAACTGTTAACTAAACTGTTTATGGTCTTACATTGAAGACTGATTTGCACTGAATAAGATCTAGCAAGGATATATAAGCTGTATTTCTGATGCTATTTCTTTTCAGATAAACAGGTATGTCTCTTTTTATAATAAATTGGAATGATAACCATATTTATTTTAATGATTGCCTAGTCTGAACTTTGTAATAAGCTCTTATTTTGACCAAATGTTTTATACTTTAGCCTTTGCTAGTTCTTCCTTAGGGCTGGCTTTAGATTAAGGCTGAGTAGGTACTGGCCTAAAGTGCCAAAATTTAGGGAATGCTAATCCTGCACCTCTATCACTACCATCTTCTGAATTATTCTAAGAATGCAAATTACATTAGTGGAAGGTAGCACCATCAGCCAATGAGCACCATATACCCTTGAGCTGGCACTGCCCTTCAATTTGACAATCACTCTTAATGCCAATCCACAGTTGGATAATAGCTTTATCAGGATCAAGTGGAATGACATAAAAGGGTTATCTTCTAATGTCAGTGAAAACATTTAAGGGCAAGTGTTTATATATAGAATTCTTAAATTTGAAAAATTGCATGATTGCATATTGCCAATTGCAATTTACATAAATATGAAGTAAAGGGTCACTTTGCCCATGGCAGCAACAGTAATTTCTGCAGCAATCTTTTTTTTTATTGGATGGCCTAAAAACAGTTTGTTCATTATTTCCTTTATCTCATAGGATTTTGTTACAAAATTAGCATATATCTGCACATACATACACATCTAAATTTCTTATTTTTCTTTTTCCTATGTTTTGCATTTATACTTGATTTCTTTCCCTTTTTTGCTAAGGTATTCCTCAATATAAAGAAAATTCAATTGCAAATATATTCTGTAGCTTTCATCTCTGTAAACATGTCCTTTAAGGCAACAATTGATTCATTCTTTCTAAGGTCCAGTTGCAGCAATGATTTGAAATGTGCCTTAATTTGTTACAAATATTTGTTTTCCAGTTTGAAATATTGTTGCAAATATCCATAGAAGGTAGGACTATTAGAAGATCAAGAAATGTTTTGTGAATCAACACTCATATGGTTTACTATTAAAGCAATTATTATGAATCTAATTCCAATTGAATGTTTGCCACAAGAGGTCTATGAATTGATATTCAACCTATCAATTGATGCATTTTAATTGACACAAAGATAGGGATATTTTCACAATATTAGTATAACATTTACTTTACTTTTTATTGGATAGTATTCCAGCCCATCAGACTTTCTTTACAGATGTTTTTAAAATAAACTAAAATCACATTTGTCATGGCTTCCAAATTTCTGTAATATGCACAGCTTTGTATACAGCTTGCCTTACTGTTCAATTTTTTTTGTCAAATGTTTCCCAACAATTGAAGTTATATAGATAGAAGCATTCCTTAAGTTCCTTGAAAACAGGTTCTCCTTTGATGTGTGCATTTTCACATACAACTTTTAAAACATTTTTAACCAGACCCAGTAGTCTGAGAAAAGATTTATAACCAGAAAAACACTATTGCTTGCAAATTCCATTTAGTGATCCTTTCTATATCATGATGAAATGTTATTTTGGCAAAGCAAATTTAATCTTTTCCCATGATAATTCATGAATCCAAACTAAGGTTTACAAAATAATGATAAAACATTAAACTCAAATTCTCATAATAAGCTTCAAATAGAAACTATGTGCCTGGATAAAGGAGATAATGAAGAAGAAATCTCACCTCCACTTGACAGAAATTGTTTTTTGTAACTATTGTTATTCACACTATTGCAGGAACTACAAATGTTGGGAGTAGATTGAGCAGAATGACTCAACTGTGACACTTAAGAGAGGTCAGCTGTGCACCGAACCAAGGCCCTATTTTTGAAGTATGGAAAACTATTCTGAAACTTCATCCAGAAATAAGAAAGTTAACTGCCATGCAGCAAATCACGATTGACCCAGCAATTTAACAAGTCCACAAAAAGACAGATGAGGCCATACATGATAGAATGCTGATGGAAAGCAGATGGTGAAGGATAAAAAGAAGACTAGACGGGATTGGTCAAAACAACCTGCATGTTCTCATCTACAGAGTATCTATCTTCCCCAATCCCTATGAATCACCTAGGCACATGCAGGGGAGCAAATGCTGAGTAGTGCTGAGAATAAGAAGTGATTGTGACAATAACCACAGCATTCTTTGCTCTGTTCCCCTCCCCTGCACTGACACATGTACACACACACACACAAACTCTGTGAGATAGATTGGGCAGAGAGGGACTGAACAATTTCATCTTGGAGCTTCCATACCTGAGGTTTCACTTGAATGCAAGTTACTTCCCCATAACTAGGTCAAGACTTCAACCATTATCCTACACTGGTTCTCAAAATAATAACTCTACGCAGATATGATGTCAGATTTTTGAAGGACCCAGCATTGCTTATAACGATGATTGTGAGAAGACCCACAATACCAAGATTTAATGACTGTTCCAAACCAGCCACAGCCATGTTGGTGTTTGCCAAATTTGCTCCAAAGAAAAGACACTAACTTTTTGTACTAAACTGAGCATGTGGGGGTGAGCACCATCTGCCTTAGACTGACCTCCTCATGCTTGGTTGCTTTGAGCCATCTTTTCCCCAGGCCAGCTTTCCAGTTCTGCAGAAACCAAACTGGGAACTATAAAAAGTCTCTCACACACTGTGGAACATAAGTTGATCAATAAAAATGTTCTCTTTATGTATTTTGTTCACTTGTCAGGTTAGCTATTAGAATTGTTTCCACACAGCAGTGTTCTAAAACACTTAAATCGACCCACACACATACACACACCTAAGAATATAATTCCTAACAGGATTTGAAAGAAGAAATAACCTAAGAAATTTAAAGGATAATGAAAGCTTTCCCAAGATCGTTGCTCTGATCTTTTAATCAAACCATGGTTATATTAACTATCTCTATCAGTTCTTCAAAATCAATTTTAGTTGGTTTTGTGAGATTGGCATAAAGTCTTCTATGATATATCTGGCTGTAATCCTTAATATACTTACCTGGATGAAAAACCCATTCTATATACCATTGAGTTGAAAATGAACCTGTCTTGTATTATCAATGATAAACCTCATTTCTTTTGGTGTATTTTAAAGTTACGGTCAGCCATCCTCAAAAACAACTACAAAAATAGAGATGGGATAAATAAGATAGATCAGGATGCTGTGGATATATACTGTGTTTCAAATCTTTCACTGTATACGTAGACAGACAGAAGACTATGACCATCATTTTATTATCTCTTAAGTGTATACTTAAGGACATATTTTGGAAATAGCTTATCTTTCATGATGATGCAAAAAGAATGCTCCTCTATCCAGTATCCATACATAGATCGCAGATACAATATCCACATCCTTTTTTTTGCCCTGAAATGGGTGGATCTTCCATCTTTACTGGTAGAATGAGGTTTTCCTTCATTTGGACCATTAATTGCTAAGAATAATAACACAAGTAGTCTTCTGAGTATCAATTGATCGCCTGTGAGGCCAGTTATATGAAGAGACTACTGTCTGGAATGCAGATTTGCAGGAATGCTGCTAAGTTGGACAAGATAAACTCAAGTGGGCAGTAAAGAATGAAAAAAAAGGAGACAGGTTCCAACAATCATTTTATAAGGACTGAACAGTAAAGATATAGACACTGATTTATAAACATTGGACAGGTCACTGCTAGAATCCATAGCTGAGCTGGAAGTGTCCAATTCAGAAGAAACAAATCTGAGATAATGGTTCTTACTCTGTTGCCTTAATAAATAAAATAATAATAAATGAAAGGCAGTAGCTCATATTATGCCACTATAATAAAATATGCTACAACAGAAGGCCATTCCTATAGGAAAAAGCCTTTTGTGTATCCATTGAGTACAGCCAAGTGTCCAAATCAAAGATTCCTGACATGTAAAACAATGCCAAGTTTGAGAAGTCTCATAAAGTATTTGAAGTGTTTTTCAGCTTTAAAGGGAAACATAAAAAACCCCAACACCTTTTGTTCAATGTCTTTTAGTTTTTACAAAAATACATCATAATAGAACAAAGACATCTGTATGGTATTAATGGATTTGGCTAATTTTCCTAATATTTTTTCACCATCTGTTCTGACAATTTAGAAAACATTGTCATTTCAGACGCTAAGCTCAAAAAAGAAACAATGGCAGGTGTTTTAAAAAGTAATGAAGTTACAGTAACTCAGGCTGCAGTGTTTGGTCTTTGGAAGAGTATTAAGAGCCATAGATGAATTTTCCAATCAGATCAGAGAGTGTCTCTGATTTTGAAGAGAAGATTCTTCTCTTCTCTCCTGATTCATTACCAGTTTCTAAGCTTGACTTTCACACAGGGAAACTGCTTCTTTTATATGCATGCGGTGTATGGGACAAATTTTAAAAAGTGGAAAGAGGCACAAATTCCCTAGTTGTGCCTGCCATTTTGAAACGAGTGGCCATTGCTGTAGACGCCTCTATGGAAAAGTGTCTTATAGTCATTGCTGTTTGGGGAAAGAGCAGAGAAGAATTCAGAGGCACATTCCAGAAATTGTCATGGTTGAATGTGGGAGCAGATTCAGGTGTCCAAAATCCATTAGCTGAGCCCATTCCACATCAAGCCAAAACTGAATTTAGCAAGCAGTAATTGAGAGAGAAATACATTACTGTACAAGCAGCTGAATTTGGAAAGCCACATTTTGAAAAATAATATCACTGTTTTTCTCCTATGAAATATTAAATGGAGAAAGAAAGACAGAAATATCAGAAAAGTGTCAGAAATCAAGTGTACTTTTAAAGAGAAAGATTTATTAAATACTTTTAATGCAAAAGGTTAGTAACTCAATTGGGGAAGATTTTAAAGGTATAATAGTTCAGAAATGTAGCTTTAAATTAGATCGTTGCTAAATATGATTTGTACTGTCAATTGCTCTGACTAAATAATGCCAGAACAGAAAATAAATGTGTGATTTTCAGCTGTGAAAATTGTGACTATTGCCCAGACAAGAAATGTTTATTCTCTTTAGTAGAACACAGATGAGTTCAGTTAAAGATTTTTTTTAAAAAAAAAACAACCCTGAAATGTTCAAGAAGTGAATTTACTTCTTCTTGAATAAGAAGTGATACGTCTTCAAAGAAAAACCAGAAAGTACAGTTGCCTCTTAAAAAAACACCTTTGGGACAACCATGACCTGGATGACTGAGAATCTCCATAGACATTTAGCGATGTTCACAATATGTATCACAAAATTCCTCCTTACTAATCTGGGGATCTAATTTTAGATGGTAAACAGGAGTAGATTTTACAAACAAATAATAATCCCAGAAATTGGATCTCAGGATGTCACCATGAGGCTTGCTGTCAAAAGAATTTGGTACAGTAAAAATGTGAGAGATGGGAGCGGGGCAAAGGACCCTTTCAAATTACAAAGTACAAAATGGTCACTAAAAAAATTCTATTATTCTTCCCTTGACGTTTAATATATTTATTTGTTTGTTTGTTTGTTTGTATTATTTGTATTTATATACTGCCCATCTCCCCAAGGACTCAGGGCGGTGTACAGCCAAGTTAAAACACATTAAATAGAAAATTTAAAAACAATTTAAAAACTAATTAAA
>JANHZT010008443.1:122818-143510 GCA_032468215.1 Stegonotus admiraltiensis | reverse complement strand
TTTTGAAAGTAAACCGTGTTGGTGTAGCTGGTGTGTGTGTGTAACTTGTTTCTGGAATTCGGACGCGGGGGGAAACAGAACAGACAGACAGACAGACAGACAGACAGACAGACAGACAGACAGACAGACAGACCTCCTTGACTTACAACCATTTTAATGACTGTTCAAAGTTATGATAGCCCTGAAAAATTTACTTATGACCATTCCTCAAACTTACAACCATCAGAGCATCCCAGAGGTAATGTGACCAAAATTTAGGTGTTTGGCAGCCGTCATGTATTTATAAGAGTTGCAGCATTCTGGAGTCACATGACTGCCATTTACCACCTTCCTAAGGAGCTTCCAACAAACAAAACCAACCATCATTTCCTTAAAGACAGCATGATCTGCTTAACAACCATGCCAATTAAAAATATATATATAAAATTGGCTGCAATTCATTTAATGACAACCTTTAGTGACAGAAGCTCTGGTCTCAATTGTGGTTGTAAGTCGAGAACTGACTGTAGATAGGTGGTATATATAAATATACCTCATAAATATCTCATAAATATATGAATATCTTGAATTCTGACATGAGAGTTATGATTACAATAAACTCCTTTTTCTATCTATTGAAAGACAGGAGAATATTGAGATTCAGTGTTGGTATATTACTATTGATTTATATTGCTACCCACTGACTTATACATTTACTTTTTTACATTATTTCTGAAGCTGCATTTATCTTTCACATCTACGATCGAATAAAAATTAAAGTAAATGTCATCATTCAGGCTGCCCCGAAGACCACTCGGAGGCTTCAGCTGGTACAGAATGCGGCCACGCGGATTGTGATGTGAGTGTCCCGACACTCCCAGGTTACACCCCTCCTGCGTGACTTGCATTGGTTGCCGGTTGCCCTCCTGTTGAGATTCAAGGTGCTGATGATTACCTATAAAGCCCTTTATGGCTTAGGGCCAGGATATTTGTCGGACCATCTGCAGCCAGCAACAGCCTCCCATCACCTGGTACATTCCCACAGAGAGGGCCTACTCAGGGTGCCGTCGGCTAGACAGTGTCGGCTGGTGACCCCCAGAGGAAGAGCCTTTTCTGTGGGCGCTCCCACCCTTTGGAATCAACTCCCCCTGGAGCTCCGGGTGGCTCCTGATCTTCACTCCTTCCGCCGCAGCCTAAAGGCATGGCTATTCCAATTGGCCAGCCTGGACCGATGGGGGGGTTTTAATTGAGTTTTTACTATTTTTAATTAGTTTTACTGGGATTAGGTGATTTAACTGTTGTGAGCCGCCCTGAGTCCCCCAGAGATAGGGTGGCATATAAATCCTATAAAATAAATAAATAAATAAATTACACCAGCAGGAACTTACTTTGTAAATGTGGTTTCTACTAAGGGTAAATAAAATATAATTTTAGACATACTGTGAAAACTTAAAAGTTGGTAATGGGGACACTATGTAAGATCTGCCAAAATAATAATAATAATAATAATAATAACAACAACAACAACAACGATTTTATTTATATACCGCCCTTCTCCCGAAGGACTCAGGGCGGTGCACAGCCAAAATAAAACACCAAAGTACGAAAGTTAAAAACAATTAAAACAAAATTAAACATTGGCCCAATTTAAAACCAAACCCCTATACAAATAAAACCCTAATTTAAAATCGATGGCTATGTTAGGCTGGCTGCGTGGAACAAGTGTGTCTTCAGGGCCTGGCGGAAAATAAGGTGAAAATAAAGTCTTCAAGCCATATTCCTGGGAACTTCGCTGACAAGTAGCCATCATGGAAGCAGTTTGCCACTGCCTTCTTTGAGGATAGATGTCAGCCTTCCAATCTAGCTGTACTCCTTCCATCCAAGTCCTAACCAGGAGCAATCCTGCATAGTTTCTCAGCCCAGCAAGATCAATGAGGTGTGGGTACAAGTAATCCTTGGATTACTATGGCAATTGGGACCAGAATTGCCATTGCTAAGTGATGTCGTCATAAACATGTCATGTGACTATGTTACTTAGTGATGACAGGCCCTATTGTCACCATTAAGCAAGGACCATGCAGGTTATTGAGCAAGGAAATCATGTGTTTGTGACTTCCTAGTAGCTTCCCTACTGACTTTGCTTGTGGGAAACTGGCAGGGAACATTGGAACCGATGATCATGTGACTCAGTAGTGGGTTTCAATTTCGTTTGCTACCGGTTCGCCCATGGGGGAGCACACACAAGTGTGACACCTCTGCGCATGTGCAGAGAAGTCTGGGCAAGTGTGCGGAGCCATCCGCCACCACCGCTACCGGTTTGCCCCACTGATGTGACTGCAGCTCACTGGAATGTCATAATCGCAAGCTGGGTACTAAGCGCCTGGATCACAATCATGTGCCTCTGGGATGCTGCGATGACCTGAACCTGGAGGGCCTATCCTAAGTCCCCTCTCGTACAGCACTATCACAAATTTGAACAGTTATTGAACAAGTAGTTGTGACTCAGGAGTTACCTGTATCTACTGAGGCAAATTTTAGCAAAACAAAAATGAAAACACATCAAGGAACATTTAATATGAGTATCTGTACAGAGAATTCTGCATCAGAGTCAAATTCCTTGTGTGTCATACTCAAGGCCCATGGGCCAAATCCAGCCCACGGGGTGCTTAGATCTCGCCCGTGGGGCTGCCCTGGAAACAGTAAAGGACCAGCCCACAGTGCTTCTGCCAGCAAAAATGTAACTCAGGGGGGCCGCTTCGCTGGCAGAGGGCTGCAAGAGGCTGTTGCGGCCAAAAACGGTGATATTGAGCTAGCCACACCAACCCTGACCATGCCCCCCCAGGGTAAAACACGATCCAGCCCTCAATGAAATCGAGTTTGACACCCCTGCCATAGAGAATTCAGAACTGATGAATATCACATACAATTACTGATGTGGAAAAAAAACAATACTGAAATCAGCTAAAGAGAAAAGAGAAATTTCATCATTTTAGGTGCATGTTATGTCTTTCTTTGGTACCTTTTTCTCAAACAATTATATTTAAGGGTGAATCCTTAAAAGCTACATAGTAAAGATAATAGATTCTAAATAAAAGCCTTTTGCCTAAAAGCAAGAATTTCTTATCCTTAGTTGAAAGAATCAGTAATTACAGATAAGAGAATCTGAATTTCTTTAATCTTATTTAAGCTTTAGCATAAGAATAATTAAAAAAAGAGGAAACTGTGAATCTAGTCAATATAAAGACATCTTATATATATATATATATATATTCATATTGCTGCAGTTAGGTCAGAAAACTCCTTTTACAATCTAACATCAACTGTTTTATAGTGTAAGGTGCTGGCCTAGAAACCAGAAGACTCTGCGTTCTAGTCTCATTTTATGCATGAAAAACTGGTTAAGTTTGTGTCAGTCACCTTCTCTCAACTCACCTGACCTCAGTGTTGTTATAGGGCAGTGCTGGCGAACCTTTTTGGCACTGAGTACCAAAATGGGAGCACATGCATGCCAGAATCCGGAAAGCAGCCGCCCGCTGTGCATGCGTGCACCGGGAAGATTATCTTCCCGTTTCCAGTGCGTGCATGTGTACCAGCCACCTGGTCTTCCAGTTTTTGGTGCACATGTGCGCACAAAGACCAGCTGGCTGGTGCACATGTACATGCCAGAAACCAGAAGATCATCTTCCCGGCACACACACGTGCACCAGGCGGCTGCTCTTCCAGTTTCCAGCATTCCCGCACGTGTGAAGACCAGCTGGCTGGTGTGCCAGAACCTGAGCAACAGGCAACGGCTCTGCATGCCACTTCCGGCACACATGCCATAGGTTCAATTTTTGGTCATAAGTCGCTGTCATTGTAACTCAAGGCACCCACATTTCTGGACCCAACTTTATGACATTCTTTGTAGTAGTCATTAAGCAATTTACCATGGTGGTTAAGTGAATCAAGAGTCATTAAGCAAACATAGGTAAGTGCAAATCCATTCTTCCAAATGGATGCTTTTTGCCAGAAACCAGCAAAAAATGCCAGAAACCGCAAATTGTTGTCATGTGACCACAGGATGCTGCAACCAGTCAGAGAGGCCAGTTGCCAAATGCTCAAATACAGAAATCTGACCATGGGGGAGGGGGGATGCCATTTTATGGCAGTCAGAAGTGCTTTACAAGAAATAAAGTACTTGTTCTGGGCCCGTGGTAATTTCAAAAGGTCCTTAAGTGTGGTTCATAAGTCAAGGACTACCTGTACTCCAAAACCAGTCCTCAACATCTAACTATGTTATCAGATGTTCCCAGGCAAAAGGAGACTAAACGGCTCTATTAATGAGGTGGTCATTTTTATTCCTCCCTTTGCTTATGATTTGGCTTTTATATGGCTTTTTATGTTTTATTACTGCTGTTTTTAATCTAATTGCTGTGGACCACTCAGAATTGTTTTTGGTGAGATGGGCAGCTATATAAATTTGATTAATAAATAAATAAAGAGCTGGATTACCCTGTTAAGCAAATTTGGAATCAGTGACCTAAATGGTTGCTTCCAATTCTATAACAGACCTAAGGCACAGCTCATCAGCACTGTGAAAATTTCTGAAGCAAGTCAGTCCTAACTTCAATCTAGGGGAAAAGATTGTACATCTGCTCAAAACAGATGTGTATTTTTCCAGAGTTTTGTCAGAACTAACACGATCTATGAACCTGATACACCATCAGATTTTGTGAAGAGACATACTTAGTTTGAAAATAGGCAATGTTACAATTGGATCACCAAGCAAATTTCATTTGAACAGGGGGGGAAAAAAAGGGAGGGGGAGCTTTTTTTCTAAGGCAACACACTTTATAAGCATTAGAATTTCCTGGTAGCTACAAAACAATATGTGATCCATTGGGTCGTTATTACAGAGACATTTCCTTAACAGATTTGTCAACGTCTTCAACAATGGCAGAGCTTCTAATATACTGGAAAATTTGTTAAAAATTCAGGGAAATATTCAGAGATACTTCTGCCTTGAAAACTGTCCGTGCTGAACTATATAGCACAGTCAAATATCAGGAGCTGCTGACTACAGGACATGTTTTATGACTGTCTTGTGTGTGCTATGATAATTTTATGTCATAAAGTGTTTTTAAAAATTTGTGATATTTCAATTCCATGGGTCATGGGAATCGGATTTTCAATTCTGTAAGTTAGCCATTTGAGGCATCCAGTGGTGGGATTCAAATAATTTAACTAGCTCTCTGCCCTAATGACTGTTTTAAGCAGGGGTGTCAAACTAAATTTCATTGAGGGCCAGATCAGCATTATGGTCGTCCTCAAAGTGGGCGTGGCTTGGGTGGTTACGTGACTGGGTGGGTGTGGCCAACTCAACATCACTTATGTCAAGGGGTACCTGTGAGGGGCCAGACAAGGGTGGGAGGGGTGATCCAGGGTGAATGCCAAAGGCTGGGGGGATCAAACGGTGCTGGGGGTGGCAGCCAAACTGCCCTTTCAGTTTTAGACTGGAATCCAGGCACATAGGCAGCAGAGAGGTCAAAATGAGAACCCCTTCTTTGGGGATCATATCCATTTTGTTCTAAACATCATTCTGCTTGAAACAATGTGTGAGGTCCACTATTCATAATTCAGGCGCATTAGGTCTGTACACTTATGCTAAACAAAGGAATTGCAATTCGTTCTCTCCTGTTTTATTAAACCAAAGTAGCTGGACTTTGACAGTATGACAGTAAACAGTCTCCGTGGTACTAAGATAAGAAACACAGATGCTTACACACGGTGGTGGGATTCAAATAATTTAACAACTGGTTCTCTGCCCTGGTGGACATGGCTGGGTGGGCATGGCCAGGGGGTGTGACAACACTCAAACTTCTGCAGCACTCTGCCAGCCAAAACAGGGCACAGGGGTTAATTACAAAATGTGGGCTTTGTTTTGTGACATCCAGAACCAGCGAGCAAGAGGTGTGAACTGCACAGAAAATACACTTTTGTTTGGTTATGAAGAAATATCCCCAAAGTCAGATGTACACTAAATGTAGACTGACTTTTAGCTATACACATCCCCAGAAAACAGCAAATTTTAAAGCTCCAGGTAAAGAAGATTCACTTTAGGATGAGTAACCACAGTTTGCATGTTGGAGGTTCCTAAAGGAATGCTGGAAAACTATATTTTAAAGAACATTTGAGGGATGGATGCAGTATAACCCTTCTCTGCCTGAGACTGTGGAGACTCGGAACCAATCAAAACACTTTTTGTGAAGCAACTGATGAACACTGACAGGGTAAGCCACTAATATATGAAAATAAGAGCAAACTCCAGTCCCTTCTAGTACTGATGATGTTACCTAGTTTGGTAATGAAACATTGCAAGAAAACCATCAAGCTCAGCACTCTGGCAGCCAAAAGGGGCACGGGGGGGCTACACAATGGCCCCCCATGCCCCGTTTTGGGCCTAGACGGCCTCTTGCACCAACCTAGAAGCCCAAATGGGGCACATGGAGGGACTCCTGGGAAGGGAGGATGGGGGGGGCGGGCAGCCAGATTTGGGATCAGCTGGTTCTCCGAACTAGGCAAAAAATTAACAACTGGTTCACCTGAAGCGGTGCAAACCAGATGAATCCCACCTCTGGAGGTACCTTGGTTTAAAAGTTTGCCTCTTATGCCCAGTTAAAGGTTATAGACATAGAGCTTTAGTAGTATACTAGACAACCAGGTCATCATTTCAGAGATATTTGCTTACCAGATTCCTCAATGCTTTCAACAATGGCAGACCTTCTAAAGTACTGGGAAGTTCTTAAAAATTTAAGGAGATACTCAGAAATTTGTCTGCCTTTAACACAGCCCATGTATAGTACAATCAAACATCAGCAGCTGACCACAGCTACTATTCCTTAAGAGGGTGGTCCTTTTTAGTGGTAAAATCATTTATTGAAGTCAGAATTAAAAAATAAAACTAAATTCTAGAGGTATTTATTATCAATGATTGATGACATCATAATTGAATATTTACAAGAAAAGCAGGGAAAGGGGGAGGGACACAAAGAAAAGATTTAGCTAGGAGACTAAAATGAGATACTGGAGAGCAGATGATGGACTTTTCAAAAACTGAAAAATATGACCAAAACTAACAACAATGAATTGAACAATGCCTAACTGGAAGATACAGAAGAATTAATAAGACATACATGGCAAAATTACACAAAGTCACTGGATGTGATTCTATTGTGTGTGTTAGGGCAGAGTTCCTGAACCTTTCTGGATCAGCGGCCCAGACCCGGTGGGGGGGGGGAAGAGGGGATGATTTTGTGGGAGGGGCAAGCATGTGTGCGTGTGAGCACCCATAACATTCCCGGCGACCCTCACACAAGTGGGGCTATGAGCCCTGTCCTGATGCTCACACAAGTTTTGTGTGCAAGTGGAGGTGCACACACTGGCCGGCCACTCATGCGGCCCAGTAGTGGGCTGCGGCCCACAGATTGGGGACCCCTGCGTTAGGGTATGAAACAATAAGGATGTACTTTAAAATGAATGCAATTCAAAATAAAGCATGCAGTGAGATTACACTGTTAGAAACACCTGTAGAAACACCTATTCTTACAACAAAAATCAAATAATAGAAACTAGAGAGTTTACATGTATAAGGCTACCTATGAAGTTGAATTAAATTACAGAGCTCCATAAAATTGAAGGTGCCTGTTTGCTTAACAATTACCTATCCTTTTATTCAACTTGAATAGAATAGAAATAGTTTCGAACTAGGTCATTTGATCTTAGTATGATAACTAGAAATCAGGCAGAGAAGTAGTAATTATTTCTTTTACTACAGTTTCATTTCCAAAAATTCACAGCTAGAGGGCAATAAAGTCAGCATATTATGCAATCTATAATTAAACAACTTGTGCACCCCTATTCATATAAAGACAAAAGGAAAGCAAGAATATCTAATAACAGAAATTCACACATTAGGAAGAAATGAATGTCACTCTTTAAAAATGCCCCTTTTAAAACTGTACTCAGAAGCACAATAAATGCAAAAAGGAAGTGCGCTTTTCTAAAGATGCTTTTAAGTTTAAAGAATTGTTAGAATTTACAGATACGTCTATATACAATTTCTGGTTATGTTGAATCTATTGGAATTCCAGTCACAATGTTTTTCAAAAGTCTTGTCGAACAGAATTATGTTCAGATGACTATGACTACAACTTTTCACCAAAATATGAATCTTGGTTATTCTCCAAGAGAGAAAGAAAAAATACCTGCATTCCATGTAGAAAAGAATTTCTCTATCTGAATCTCCCTCAATCACCTTTTATTTTCTTTCTATATTTCACCCATGTTCCAATGTTCCAGAAGAGTGAAAACATTACAGAGCTAAGCCATATCTAGCCACTGTAGCATGTGAACAAATCAGGACAAACTCTACAAAAATCGCAATATGCAGGATTAGCATTTGTCCTCTTTTGTGAGCTAATATTGTCTAGACTTGTTACTTGCAGTTTATGTAATAACCAAAGCCACAAATGGATTTTAACATTCTCCAATTGGGGCCAATTTAGGTTTTTGTATCTTGCAAGTTTTACTATTGATAATCAGTGTTTTTGGGGCCTCTCCCTTAAATTCGATTTAGGAAAGTAAATCCCTGCAAAATATACCAGCCAACTAGTATAATGCTAATTTTACTTGAGTTAAAAACTGGTATCATCTGGCTTCTGTCTTATTTCAAATTTTTTATTTCGACTTTTAAAATTAACGATTCCTAGTCCAAATGCATTTTTGAGGAATAGTTTTCTTTAAATTAGTTCACCTATATTGGAGTCTATGGCTGGATGAGAATACAGTAACAATGGAAACTATTCTATGCACATCATTTTAATATGGTTGTAGCTAATAGAGTCTGACATGCATGAGCCATACAGCATTTATGCACCAGTTTTGATTGAAACAGTTCGAATGCGATATTGGAATTATCCAAGGCAGGGGAAAAATGTATAAAGAACGAAGCACAGAGCCGCCTGGTAATGCAAAACAACTGGTATAAAACAATGAGCATCCCTCCACCAGGAATCGCTGAGGAAGGGGAAAAAAACACGCAAACTGACACAAAAGTTCGCGAGCACTTTCTTCCCACCCACCGACCCCCAAACCCTCGAAGGCGAAGGAGGAACGAGGCTGGCCGCATTTTATGCGACAGCTGACAGGGAAGCACAGAGCCGCGGCCGAAACAGGTAAACAGAAAAAAGGCAGAGGAGGATAAGACTCGACGAGGATGTTTGCAGCTCCGGCTTCGCGCCGCCGCCATTTTTTTTCCCCGAGCCCCAACAGCTGATCTGTATATACTTTTTTCGGGCGGGCGACGGCCCCGAGCGGTTTTTGTTTCGAGTGCAACTCAAACAGCATTCTTCCCCCTCCCCTCAGCGTTTCGGGAGCGGAGGTGCTGCTGCAAGCGTTGGGGCTTTAAAGAGGAGGGAGAAGTAACGGAGACTCGGCCGCGCTCGCGCCAAGCTGTACAGAACCGGGACTTGCGGGGGAGAGGAGTAGCGCGCGCTCGCGCTCCCCGCTTTACCTTGCGGAGATAGCTGGCCACCACTTGCTCGAAAGGATATTTATAAACTCTCTGGGCCTCCACCGTCACACCCATGCTGGGCACGGAGCCGCCGCCGCCGCGGCCCCTTCCTGCAAACTCGGGCGGCGTTTTTAGCTAGGCCCCTTCCCTCCGCCAGGCGCCAGCCCTCGCCCGCTGAGCTACGTAAAACTTTTATGACGGGCGGCGGCATCGCTTGCAGAACAACCCCGTCCTATAAGGTCACAATGTAAACCCAGGGCCAAACCGCGGAGGGGAAAGGGAAAAGTTAGTAGGTCTCTCGCCCAGGGAAGGCGGGAACGCCCTTTTCCAAAAAGCGGCGCCTTCTTCTCGGACGTCCCGAATGGTGCTCGGAGTTTGCTGTCCGCAACCTCAAAAAAAACCCGGGGGGGGGAAGGGCAGCGCGGATTATAAATTCGGTGCTAAACCGCGCTCTCGACTGCAGTGCATTTTGGTTAAACGTAGAAATGCCGCCTTTAGAGAAAAAGGATTGGCGTAGGCTCTTAAGTAGGAAAAACCCGCTCGGAATCCAATTAGGCTTTTCCCACGTGCCTTTCGCCACACCTCCTCCCCTCTCCCCGCATGCGGGTCAAAGTTTGCGCGTCTACTTCAGAGTTCTCAAATAAAAAAGGCGGTCCCCTCCGGGTTAGCCCCCCCCCTCCGGTTACTAAGTGCTGTAAAAAATGAAACGGGTCGTTGCATTATACAGCCCTAGCGGCGTCAAGGGCGGCGAATTCCCTTAACACACAGCCATGAATTCGGAGCTACTCGGAAACGACCCGCGCTCGCAGGCGATTCGGAGCTTAAGGCGCTCGAGCTACGCCTGCCGGCAGCCCCATAATGAAGCATTTCGTCGACTCGCCTGGGTCCTCCTGCTGCTCGGTTCCCAAAAGCGGGGATTTTTATGGAGGTGCCGGCAGATGCTACGTGGGCGGCGACGGCACAGGCTCCGAATAATATTTTCTGCGTCGAATCCGGATGAAATAATTTCAGATGATCGGCTCAACCTTACGGGGAGATTTATTTTTAGCTGCGAATAAGTATTTTGTGGTAGAAAATTACCGCGCTGTATTATTATTTTGTTGTTGTTGTTAAAGAATGATCTTAGGCAACAGGAGAGCATGGCAGATCGGAGTGTCTGGTTTAAAAAACAAAAAATCCTGGTGTCAAATTAGCCCAATAATTGACGTTAGACCATTTTCTTCTTGCCCCTACCGCCCCCCACTCCCTGGGTGGTTATTTGCTTCCGCTCAAATGTTGAGGTTCAGTTTGCTTTACCAGCGGGGAAGCCCTTGTTTGAAATGAAATATATATGAAATAAAAATGCTTAGTTATAGATTATAAAACAAGTAGCACAGCATGCAGCCTTCTGCTAGTTGTGCTACTGAATGTTGGAAGCAAACCATCGAGAAAAATTGCAATTTTGCTTTTCTGATGGGAATTGTGCATAAACTGAGCCAATGCAGGTACACCCCAAATCCCGTTAATACCATTCTAACTCATTTTGGTACAGGTACTGCCCGTCCTGCTCAGCCCTTGACTACCACAAAATAATAGCAAAAAAGATCTACAAATCTTAATGGACCAGAAGTAAATAAATACAACACTGAAATACTTAGCACTGCTATTTTGAAGTAAATAGGATTGAGGGTGCAAAGTTTTACTGTCAGAGAAGTGGACAGAAAATTGACTGTGTGTGCAGTGAAGAACAGTTGCTTACAATGAGAGATCCCAGTAGTAATAGGACAATTACCACAAGGTTCCATAACCTCAGGACAACTGCCAAGAAGGTCCCTTTCCACATCTCTGCCCATCTTGTAAACAGGGAGTCACTGGATATTGACTTGTAACTACAGTAGATAGTTATAGGTGAAGTGAGATGACACTTTCAGACATCAACCCATTTGAGAGTTTATTCTGGGAGAATTAGAGCAATGAGTATGTAAACAACCTCTTAGAAAAACAAGTATCTAGCTACAAGATTGCACTGCAAAAGTCTGAACAACCACTAGGTGGTACAAAAGAGTTATTTTTCCCTGTATGTTTGCTGCCACCTAGTGGTTTTCCATCCCACATGTGGAAGTCCTAAAGGAGGATTAGAAAGCTAGGCACTAAAAAGTCAACAAATGTGCTGTGTGTCTGTTGCTAACTCAGAGTAGCGTCTGAGGCACTGAACTCAGCTGTGGAATTAATAAGGTTAGTAGAGGAGAAAATAATTTTGCAGTGCCCCAAACCTTTCTGGCAGTTGTAGCAATCCATATCTAACTGCATGGATAAATATGTATTGACTTCAAAGCACCACAGCCATTACTAATCACTCCTATTTTATTTATAATACTTTTGTAGTGGCCTTTTTATTTAGCAAAAGCTATCCCTCGGCAATTTGTAAGCTAAAGTTTTGTTGCTCAAAACTTTAAAAAAACACTATAATAGGAAATATTAATAGCAATGAAAATTAATTTAGTTAAAAGTAAAATTGGAGAACACAGTTACACGCATTAAAAAAGAGTCAAAGAAAGAGTCATGCTTTCATCCCATGGCAAGTCATTGTTCAAGGAACAAATCATCTCAGAAAAATCTAGTGTCACTTGTGCTCATCAACATCATTGATCTTATTGGAAGGCATGTAAGCAGAGCTGATTTTAGAGACTAGACAGCTATCAAAAGCTTCCATTAACAATGTTCAGAGATAAATATTGTTGCTTTTGTAGTCCAATTGCACACAAGGGGAAGATCTTAGTAGGCTCAAGGGAGTCATAAGATCTTCAGGGAAATTACAGAGAAAACAACGATTTAAGGAGGCAATTCCTCCCTCACCAGGAAACCAACCTGGTGAAGATTCATCATGTTCAGTGGGTTTAGAATGATGAATGTCTACTACATGTGTGGAGGAAGAAAACTCAGGAACTGAGAGAACAGGAAAGACGTTCCCTCCGAAAGAGGGATACCAGGTTATTACCCTCAAAAGTTGCATACTGTATTCAAACTTGTCTTCAATTACAGGCTACTTGAAGTCTTTGAGAATTTAGCTCAGTCCCCACTGAAGCAGCTGTTCTGCCTTCACTGTTCATTTCTAACACCTTGGTTAATAGAGGTTATGTCTTTTCAGTGTAATTATAGCACTTGGGCTGACACTATATCTGATATAAAAAGGTAAAGGTTTCCCCTATCCTATTGTGACCAACTCCATACGGTGGTGCTCATCTCCATTTCTTAGCCAAGAGAGCCAATGTGCAAAGTCATTTCTGTGGTCATGTGGGCAGTATGACTATATGCCAAGGTTCACAGAACACTCTTTCCCACTAAAGTGTTACCTATTTATCTACTCACATTTGCATGCTTTCAAATTGCTAGGTTGGTAGAACAAGAGCTTACCCCATCATACAATGCTTGGGTCTCAAACCCCTGGCTGTTAGGTTTCTAGCTAACAAGCTCAGCATCTTTAACATTTGAGCTATCACACATACACACCCATATGTGATATAGAGGCCTTCAATTTAAGTGTGTTTAAATTTTAAAAAGATAATTGCAGTCTTGACTGAAGAATTGGAAAACTAAATAAGAGTACTGGTCCAAATTAGCATCAGGGTGCTACAAGTGACGGGCTGCAGATCCCATTGATGCTCTAGCCCAGGGGTGTCAAACTGGCGGTCCACAGGCCAGATGCGTCATGCGTAGGCCATGCCCACCCCAGCTCCACGAAGGGAAAATCTGATACGTCACGTGACAGCAATGTGACACGGTGAGTTTGACACCCATCCTCTAGCCAGTCCTGGAGGCAACTAATACTACCCAAGAGAAAAGGGATAGAGGGAGGCAGAGGTAGCCACTGAGAATAATTAAAATTACATGATTGGAATCCCACTCTTTTTACATACTGTACTGTATATCACACTGCACATGTACAAAAGGGATGATTCCTTTGACTAACTACAACTATCATCACAACCCTGTAGAAGACCCTAAAAGGGAGTCCTTCCTTATATTATTCTGACATTTTTGGCAAATAAGACGATCCCTTGGGGAAACTACATTTTTGTATACAGCTATTCAGTACTTCTCTGTCTTTTGTTTACATTGTTGGAATAGCTGGAACTGAAAGGTAGGAATAGCACTATAATAGATTCTATCATTCCAATCAAGCATTCCCTTTATGTTGAATTGCTTATGTAATTACAGTGTACAAAGATAGCTTGAAACAATTTATACATGTTTTATATATACAAATAATAAAGGCACATGTGCATTTCCCTGTCTTGATGTACATTTTGATTAACATAATTTCTTTTGTAATTCTGCAACTATTTGAAATAAAAGAGATAATGAAATGAATAAGATAATAAAAGGGAAGTTATAAATCATTTATAACTTATATAAGTTATAAAGTATTTGTTATTGAAGCAGTGTATTTTTTACTTTATCCTTCAACAAATAGTTAGTTTATAAGATCAAAGAAAATGCTGAAAACTGGCTATGGCTAATAAATAAGGTAGACAAATAGTAAATACAGAAAATCCAAAGAATTTTTAGTCATATTCACACAGCTTGTAATTTAATTATTTTTATGTAATAAATGACATTCAGGGTGTCAAATTACCACACCACTTATCTGCCATGAGTTTCTGATGAATACATTCAACAAGGAAATTTTGAAATAATACATGAGTAATGTATGGAAGAATACAATTATAGAAAAGAATCTAATTGATAGCAAATGATATCTCTGAATGAAGTTAGTTAGGAACACCCAAATGTAATGTATAAATGGGAATCCAAATGAACATACACCTTTGGGGAAGAAAAATTGTGTTGTTTTGAATATGTATGATGAACAATCCCATGTAAAAATATGGAGGCCATGTGAATATCTTTGTGCTTCAGTCAGCTTTAGAATCACAGCCAAACAACTTGATAACAATTCTGATAATTTTGAAATTTCCTTGCTGTTACATCTAAATAATTCTATTATACCATTATTGATTAATGGGCTTCATTAACCATTGGAATGGTTAGAATACAGTATGATCAATGCAAATATACTTTTTTCTGAGACTCCGAGTAGAAGTAACAGTAATAACAGTAATAAATCTGTGTCTTCAAAAGCAAAATCTGCCTTCAGAATCAGGCTGCTTGGGAGTTCATGGCCATCATGATAACATGGACCTGATCCAATTTATAAAGGGTTCAGTTCACAGCAGAGATCATGTTTTTGTCTCAGGATAGTGGTGTCAGGATATTGAATTGGAGGATGTTAATATCAGTCCTTTCCCAATGGAGAGATCACTCTGGAGTTCTCTGCATCCCACCACACACGCTGCAGTGAAGTAAATCCCATTATCCCATTTGATCAGCCCACTCCAACCGACTAGTAGGCTTTCAGAAGGAACTTGAGATCCCCCCACCCCCTTTCAGTCATGGCTTGGAATAAGACTACAAGTACTCTAAATCAGATAGATCATGCCTGTGCATTTCTGGCCTCCAGAGGGCCTCCAGGGAGGGTGGGGAAGGCCATTTTCGCCCTCCCCAGGCTCCTAGAAAGGCTCTGGAGCCTGAGGACGGCGAAAAACGGGCCTACCGAGCCCGCTGTGCCATCACGTGCCAAAAGCGAGGGAAGCATGGGGGGGTCACGCACACATACATGGCTGGGCGCATAGAATTATGGGTGTGGGCACTCACATGCGCAACCCCCCTGCACTACCACCGCTTTTGGCACAGGATGGCAAAAAGGTTCTCCATCACTGCCATAGGATCTCCCACTGTACCAATGAATTTTGGGAAATGAAGTGACACAAGAGATGCCTAGAGTTCCACTGGAGAAAGAACAGGCCACCAGACACATTAAGAGCCTTTATTAGCATCTACAAAAGATATCCCTATCAGCTTATGGTTCATAGATAAATTAAATTGCATGTAACTCATACTTCAAATGTAAGTAGTGGCTTGCATGCTTTGAGTGAGACTGTAGGTTTAAGAGGCAATATGAAATATATGTATATCGGTGAGATTCAAAAATGTTTACTACCGGTTCTGTGGGCATGGCTTGGTGGGCGTGGCAGGGGAAGGATCCTGTAAAATCTCCATTCCCTCACCACTCCAGGGGAAGGTTAGTGCAAAATCCCCATTTCCTCCCAATCAGCTGGGATTCGGGAGGCAGAGAATAGATGGGGGTGAGGCCAGTCAGAGGTGGTATTTACCGGTTGTCCGAACTACTCAAAATTTCTGCTACCAGTTCTCCAGAACTGGTCAGAACCTGCTGAATACCAGCTCTGATGTATATATATTGGTAATCATCCAAAATGAAAGTAATAAGCAGAAAATACCAAACCCCTTCCTGAAGTAACTTTCTTATATTGCTGGCTGTGTCTTTTGTGGGTTCCCAGTTGCAGGAAAATGACAAAGTTGCAAACATTGGTTTTCTACTGCCCTGGTCTATTCAACCTTTAGCACAATATCTCAATCATTTACTTTTCATTCTTTTTTACACAGATTTCCAATACAATATAGTTTTTCTCTGTACATTTTCCAAAAGTAGCCTTTACACTCCCCCCCCCAAATTACCCCTTTTACATAGGCAACTTTAATAAATAAAGAATCATAGACATAGATGTCCAGCTTTTGACTAGAGGAAAGGATATGTTAGCAGATTCCACACAAGTGCTTCAAAAGTACTTTTTTTTCCCCCAATGAAGTCCATTTAAAAGATTTTTTTTCCCATGGATTCCCACAGAAATTCTTGGAGGATTGTTTTTATATCTTTAGTAGTAAGGGGAAGCTGATATACTTAAACAATTCAAAAGCAAAATATGCCTAACTTTTTCAAGTAAAATCCTTCCTTTGACATACATTCATTATGTGTTCATTAAAATTCAAAGCAGTTGCTTATTCTGGTTATATATTTAAAGGTCAGTTAAGTTTATCTGAATGAGATGCTTACTGGCATATCCAAGCTGATAAGTCACGACTTACATTTAGTTGAACAATAGCATTAAAGCGAATAATTCAGCTTTTTTTTAAAAAAAAATCATGTAATATATATATCTCAATTCTAAATTACCTACTTTTCCAACTTCAGGAGATGAAATCTATAAGGAATCTTTTAGTCCTATCAAGTCCTTAGATCCTGTATTCAAGCAAAGCTAGCATAGTAAATAAAGTGAAACTTAGGGCAAGCCCCCACCAGTGGTGGGTTGCCCCTGGTTCAGACCGGTTCGCAAGAACTGGTAGTAAAACCGGTGGGAGGCTCCGCCCACCAACCCAGACATTGTCAGGAAGTTTCTGCACATGCGCAGAAGCACAAGCGAAGCAAGCGCACACATGCGGTCCCGTTGCAAACCAGTAGTAAAGGTAAGTAGAAACCACCCCGGCCCCCACCTTAAAAAAAAACCCAAAATCACAACCCAAATTTGCTTTCTTATGGGCTGAGCTGTACAGCAATTTGGATTTGAAGAGCAGAGGGTGATTTGGAGAGCAAGTAAACACTCATACCCCTTGTCTCCAACTTTGTAAAGAAGCTTATGTTACAGCAGTGGGATTCAAGGAGATACCAAGAGGTGCCACATGTACATCTCTGCTCCGAATTACCTTTCCCCTTTCAAATTCAAATTACTGTACAGTCCTGCTTATTAGCAATAGTTCTGGTGTTCCCCACAGTACATGTTAAATATTTAACACTGCTTCTTCATCTGAACTAATCAGAACTCATGTTTTAGAAATTACAAGGGGGAATTCTTTTTAAAGAGCACAAGTACCATTTGTTAACCGCAAATCCTGGGAGAGGCGAAGCTTCCCATTAACATCAGTTATAGTTTCCCTCTGAAGAAAGGGACAAATATATTTTTTCCAAATGTTCTAGTACATTGATTGCTGTTGTTTTCTTCCTTTTTTCAGCTAGCAATGTATAGAAATATGGGGCTGCCTAAATCGAGTAACAGAAGTAAAATGGTTCTCTACATAAAGCACATTAAAAAGTATTCCATTTGAAATGATCCAGGTTTGAAAGAAAACGGATGAACCAATGGAGGAATAAATGTACAACTAATTGCAAAACATGTTGCAAAATGAAATTGTTCATGAAAGTTAAATACAGCATGACATTTAGTCAGCCAGCTAAAAGTGTAAATAAATAGTATCTGACAACTTATTTTATGTGCTAAGAATCTTTTGATAGAAGCCATACCTAAACGTGGATTTAAATAGAGCTTCTGCATCTGCAATGCAAAGTTTTGTACAATCACTGGAAGTCAGTCAAGAAGTACAATTTTTAAAATCCCTTTGTTACCTTATAGTGCTAGTCTTGATATTTTTTTCAAAATAATTTTAACAATTGATGCATCTTTTTTAATCACATCTAATTATATCTTCCATCTAACCACATCCAAACTAGCTGGACAAGTCCCTGCAGTTTTCTGGCAAAGTTTTGTTTTTCCAGAAGTGGTTTGACATTGCCTCCTTACTAAGGCTTAGAAGAAGTGACTGGCCCAAGATCACCCAGCTGATTTGTGCCAAAGGCAGGACTAAAATTCAGTCACCTGGTTTCTGTCTTGATGCCTTAATCACTAGACCAAATTGAGTCTCATTTCTATTTTAGCGAGTCCCAAAACATTAACTTTTGTTCTGCCAAGGATGCAAGAAAGTATAAATACTTAAGGAGCCCTGGAAACTTTAACTTGCAAATAGTTTGGATAACCTCAAGAATTTTCAGATGGCTAATTCCCTGAAAAGTAGGCATACAGCTAGCTACCTAGATAGCTGTTTGTTTGTTTTTGTTTGTTTGTTTGTTTGTTTGTTTTAGATTTAGTAAGGTTGCCTGACTCCAAAATACTTTTTAATCCAAAGGTTATTAAAATAGTCCCATTATCTCTGACACTTGTTTTCTTCTCATGTTTTGGAACTCCTGGTTGTACCAGAACAAGAGTTCCATTTTGTTTCTTCTATTATGCTGAAGTCTGAGCTGGGTCTGTTCTTTTAAAAAAATAAGACCAAAGGAACCTAGAACATGAGCTAGGCAAAGTTAAGTCTTTTTATATGACATTTATATTACTCTGCAAGTGCAGCTTTACTTTCACTCAACTGAAATCAGAAAAAAGTTGTCTTGAAACATGTGGCAACTCTTTTAATTCAATGGAAAGGCTGGCAATCGATAGACTCTTTAACAACCAAGCATCAAAAGATAGCTTCCTAGCTAAAGAAGATGGATGGGCATAGACTATTTGATGGGGTCAGTTCTATTCGAAAGAAAGAAGTCAAGAAAAATTAAAGAATAGATACAGTCACTAAACACAAATCTGGCAAGGCTGCTGCCCGCTTTCCTTACAGGCAGGGCATCGCAGAGCTCTGTATGACTCTTTAAACCGATTAGCCAACATTGAAAACTTGCTTCCATGACACACAGCACAGGGGGCAGAGCCTGATCCTTTACACTGTGAGCAGCTGTTCTCCTTGTCGCCTTCCTGAAATACAAAGGCTTGATTAAACAATTTTCCTTCATATTGGTTCATACAAACCTTTATCTAGAAGAAAAACAAGTAACAGGAAAAGTTCTCCAAAGTAATTTTTTTCTTGGCAAAATAAGCGAATTATAGGATTTGCATTGTTTTCATCCAGAATTTTAAATAATATTCAAACTTAGTTTGGCTTTTGCTGCTGGGGGTAGGGAAGGTACACATCTTGCAGCCTTTTGTTGCACCCAGTTGCTTCAATTCTTCAGTGTTTAAAAAAATAAAACAACTGATGAATAAAGAGCAATCAATCAATGGAAAAACTTGCCTTCAGAAGTTGTGGGTGCTCCATCACTGGAGGCTTTCCAAAAAAAACCCCGGACACTCATTTATCTGAAATGGTAAAGGGTCTCCTGCTTAAGCAGAGGGTTGGACTAGAAGACCTTCAAGATCCCTTCCAATTCTATTATTCTATGTTCTAAATTCAGTCCTGGAATCTCTGCTGCATCTATTTCTGCCTTGAAGGATGTCAGAAGGATTGTCTCACAGAAGATGGAGTGGATTTATTCTCCATTGCCCTAGAGGGAAAGTCCAGAACCAATGGATTAAAAGTGCAAAAAAGAGGTTCACACTGTAGATCAGGAAGAACTTCCTTGATGT
The DNA here is from genome assembly GCA_032468215.1 of Stegonotus admiraltiensis. Lineage (NCBI taxonomy): Eukaryota > Metazoa > Chordata > Lepidosauria > Squamata > Colubridae > Stegonotus > Stegonotus admiraltiensis. The sequence goes on along the minus strand of JANHZT010008443.1, from coordinate 123,866 downwards.
TTGTGAAACATAATGGTCTTATTAGTTTTCCTTCCCTGGGAAGCCGCCAAAAAAGGATAAATCAACAGATCTAGATGACCTCTAAGGTCCTTTCCAAAGCCATAATACATTTATTTGTTTCTTTCTTTGTTTGTTTATGTCATTTATTTTCTATCTCAATCCTCATGGACTTTCACAGTTTAGAGATATTAGGTATCTGTATCTGATACCAATAATTTCACCAGTAGGTATACTAAGCAATTGTTCACTTTGGCAGTGGACATGTACCATATGTACAGCTTTATGATATAAATTAAACAAGAGTAACACAGATCATGTTGTGTTAAAAAGCAAGGAAAAAGAAAATAATTGTATTTTGATCTATGGCTGAAAATTAGGGCTACTATATCTGGGTTCCAAAAGTCAGATTAGATTAGATGATAGTCAAGAATTAGTTTTCTTTATCTCTTTGTCACCAGCAAAATCTGTCTAGATTTTGTCCTTTTAGCCTTCCTGCACATGGTGGAAACCTTATATTTAAGGCTTATCGCTCTAATAATGATAGTTGATAATAATGATAATAATGATAGAAGGGCTTATTTATTACAAGTCCCCCGCCATTACCTATCCAGAATGTTTTCTAATACTTTTTGTGTGTTTGTTTGCTTGCTTATTGATCATTTACTCACACCTACAAAATATAGATTTTGTCAGTGTCTCCATTTTTTTTACCTAAGCCTCAAAAAAGATACGCAACTTCATTATACAATCAGGAACAAATGGAATGGCACTATTTTTTTTCCAATGATTTCAGTGATTAAAATACTGACAAATTGTTGTAACTTGTAGAAGTCCAGCATTCTAATTTTCAAATTCTCAAAGGAGTCCTATTTATTTACTTTTATCCCGGCTTTATTATTTTTTTTAATTAACTCAAGCTTACCTAATACTCTTTCCTCCTCCTACTTTCCCCACAACAACAATCCTGTGAGGCAGGGGTGAAATCTAAAATTTGTTACTACCGGTTCTGTGGGCGTGGCTTGGTGGTGGTGGGGTAATGTGACTGGGT
>JANHZT010008443.1:111197-122718 GCA_032468215.1 Stegonotus admiraltiensis | reverse complement strand
AGGTTGTAGAAAAAATGCTTTTAAAAGTAAAAAAAAAAGCCTCTGATGATTGTGCGGCTCAGCTGGGCATGGAGGGGGGGGGCGGGAATTTTTGCTACCGGTTCTCTGAACCACCCACCTCCATCGCTACCGGATCAAGCGATCCGATCCGAACCGAGAGCATTTCACCCCTGCTGTGAGGTGAGTTGGGCTGAGAGAGAGTAACTGCCCCAAAGTTATCCAGCTGGCTTTCATGGCTAAGATAGGACTAGAACTCAGAGTCTCCTGGTTTCTAGCCTGGTGCCTTCACCATTAGACAAAATCTCAGAGGAGAAATATGCCATTTACTTGTAATATAAGACTGGAAGATTTAACAATATTTGGACCATGTTTAATTTTTAATGAATTATCCCTGTTGGGGTTCCTCATGTTCCATCTAAAGGAATCAGAAATGCCTTGTTGTCAGCCCCTAGGATGGATAACCTGACCTCACTCCGGTGAATGCATACAGTCAGAAGAAAACAAGAAATCATTTCATGCAGGAGAACTATTCCTTTCTTCCTAACAATTGGAGAAGAAAGACTGAAAAAGAGACAAACAGAAGGGCACATAATATATGCAATAAATTGGACCTCTTATATACTTGTCCCAAAAGTTACTGGTATTTGTGTTGTTTGTGCATGTTAAACACAGACAGGTGTGTGTGTGTGTATGACTTTAGACACAGGTCTATTGAGACTTTGCTCTGCGAAACAGGGAGGAATACTGAATGACTTGACAAGGACATGCCTTGCCATCTGGATGAGTAGAAATGACCTACTGACGAGAGCTTCAGCAATACCATACTTGGAAAAGTTATAGCTCTGAATTCTCTGTTCTCAGCATTGACTAAGTTCAGATATTTCAAAATGTTTTGGTTGTAGTTACAAAACAGGTGACTGATGATAAACATGACAAACTAGTTTATACATCATATGAGGTGTTATTTTCATGTTTATTAATTCTGGTGAATTAACTTGGAGATAATTATGGAGTGATAATGGGGTGAGTTCCTTTGACCTAGAATTTCTTATCTCTGCTAGCAAAACTGTCATCAACATTCTATATGCCCAAAAAGCTTGCAGCTCTTCTTTAAGGATATAGATTTTCTTTTACTGCAATTTATGTATATGGAGACCCCCCTCCCCCCCAAGTTCTCTTTTGTCTAGATATCAAACTTTTAAACAAGTAATGTTTGTTTGTTTGTTTGCTTGCTTGCTTGCTTGCTTGTTTGTTTGTTTGTTTGTTTCTTTGTCAGATTTATATGCCGCCCTTCTCCCGTAGGACTCGGGGCGACTCACAACAATAAAACAACCCGACAATAGATAAAATTAAATAGTGATTAAAATGCAATTTAAAATCCCCAAATCCCCAAGTTAAAACCACGGCAGATCAGGGAAGTTGCTGAAAGAGCCATGTCTTTAGGTCGGCGCGGAAGGTGCAGAGGTTGGGGGCCGTCCGGGGCCTGGTGGGTAACCCATTCCAGAGGGTCAGTGCGACCACAGAGAACGCCCTCATCCTGGGGACCACCAGCCGACATTGTCTGGCTGACGGGACCTGGAGGAGGGCAGTCCTATGTGAGCGCACTGGGCGGTTGGAGGCCGGTAGGACGTGATCCTGCAAGAACCCCGGGCCGATGCCATGAAGGGCTTTATAGGTGAGAACCAGCACCTTGAAGCAGATCCGGAGGACCACCGGCAACCAGTGCAGCTTGCGCAACAACGGTGTTATATGGGAGTAACGGGAAGCACCCGTAACTACCCGTGCAGCCGCATTCTGGACCAGTTGGAGCCTCCAGGTGCATCCCAAGGGCAGCCCCATTTAGACGTCATTGCAGTAATCCAAGCGAGAGATAATGAGAGCATGAATGACCGTACGGAGGGCATCCCTGTCTAGAAAAGGGCGTAACTGGTGCACCAGGCAAACCTGTGCAAAAGCCCTTCTTGTCACGGCCGTCAGATGGTCCACCAAGGACAGCCGTGAATCAAGGAGGATGCCAAGATTACGAACCCCTTCCGAGGGAGCGAGACACTCCCCTCCCATCAAAAGCGATGGGGCAACTAGATCATGAGACGCCGGCATCCACAGCCACTCTGTCTTGGAGGGGTTGAGCCTGAGCCTGTTCCTACCCATCCAGACCCGCACCACCTCCAGGCACTTAGACATGTGGATTCCATCAACATTACTTGTTGATTACCTGAGATTCTGGCCATAACCAGGAGAATCCTGAACCAAAGAAAAAGAAATCATTTGTCTTACCCAAACATGTTGGTTGTGGCCTGATTCAGTTTCATCAATGTTTATGTTTCCATTGCTTTGAACAATGCTACTTTCTCCTCTTCCTTCAGAGTTCATGAAGCAGCAATCATCAACACCTTCACTTTGCATGATTCTTTGCATTAGCTCTTTCTTGTTCAGTGGTGTCCGGATTATTTTTAGATTACTGGTATAGATTATAATCCTCCCAAAATCTAAAATTCGGGGATGCTGAAATAGAATGGCATAAGTAGATGTTTATTTTTTTTAAAAAAAAGATGGATGGACTTTTTAATGAGCTCCAATCCATACTTAGTACTAAGAAGTTTTCTTTCTTTCATTGCTCAGTAAAGTCAAGAGAAAATTCCTCCCACTGATTTGCAAAACTTGTATATTTGCAATGAATAGGAGTCATTTTCTATTTAGCACCTATCAGATATGTCTTTATGAAACAAGAACTAAATTAGCAAGTGCAAAGAAAGCTCCAACATGTCCAGCCTATTAGACTTCTCCCCGAGTTGAATAAAAAGCCTGACCTCCTCAAACGGTAGATGGAAATGGACTTAGTCAAAAGTTCCTGTGCCAAGGTGCAGGAAGGCCTTGAAAATGGAAGTTCATTCTTTCTTATTACACAAAGAAAGATACCTGAGTCATTTGCAGATTTCATTTCCAAATCAGCTGAATAATGGCAGGTCAGAGGACGGAAGGGAGGGAGGGAGGGAGGGAGGGCATGAGAAAGACACGTAGAAGCAAAAGGTGACCCAATATAGGGCAAGCAGTGACTTTTCACATTGTGTCTATGGAGATTCTCAGTCATCCAGTTCATGGTTGTCCCAAAGGTGCTTTTTTTCAAGAGGCAACTGGAGTTTCTGGTTTTTCTATCAAGCTGTTTCACTTCTCATCCAAGAAGCTGAAGAAGCTGCTTCTCATCCAAGAAGCAGAGTTGAAGATTCTCACACTGTGGGTTCACCCACACCTACTTTGTATTCTACCATCTAGCCAACTCCTAACCCTTGCTGATTACTGATATGCAACCCCAACAAGTTCACAATGAGGAAATGTCAACTTCAGGGTGAAAAATAGTTCTCCACTCCTGTCTATGTCCTGCGTGGATGTCAGTTTTCCTAATAAGTAATATGATTCAAGAAAATGCTTTGTAAATCATTGCATTCTCATTACTATTCCTTCAGAGCTCATTGTGGGCTTCTATACTTTTATTATTTCAGCAGGTATACTTAGCAAGTGAATTTTAATGTAGCTGTTTCTGTTTCTTGCAATAGAAAGTGCTTGCAAATGGCATCCAGAACTGGATCTAATTTTTTAAGGCACTATATACTGATTCTAATTGTCCTATTTCTAATTTTAAATGAATTGCTACCACCCATACTAAGCTGGTACCGAGCTTCCATAATTGCAGAACTAAAATGAAGAATCCCATTCAACAGTGATGAAATCTAATCTCTTAAGAGCATTTTCTTTTCGTATTCTCAGAATAAAAAGAAGGTTTTAGACCTCCACATATAGCCAGTAGATACATTTTGATCAGAAGCATTACAGGTTTCAAAATTGAATAGACACTGAAATATTATACTAAAATATACAAACATTTGATTCGACAGAATGATCAGAATCAAACTCTAGGAACCTGTTTGGGTGCTAATTACCCTACTAAATTCCAAACTTTATAATTGTCAATCATCCACACATCTTCAAAGAATTGCCAGTTCAGCAATACCAATATGAGAAGCTACTTTACAGGAGGTTAGGCTATTTATCCATTTGTAACCCTATTATCTCCTCCAGAGATACAGAGAAAATAGATCTGGCTTTACTGGTAGGTTCTCTGGAGGGTTGCAATGGAGTGACAAAGATTTCTTTCAGCTAATCATTTACCTATAGGAGCAATAAAATCCTTGCCAGCCTACCTCTTTCATCTAAACTACTCTACTGAAATGAAAAAAGGAGGGGTGAAGAGAAACCAGAAGTTGATTTATGTGATGTAGGACTTTGAACACTATACAGCACTAGCATTCAAAAACTAATTCTTTTTATATTTATATCTATATTTCCACCAAGCTCTGATAGGGTCTTATGTTTCTTATTTTAAAAAGTACAGCAAGATAGTAGAACAGATCCTACAAGTTTGAAATAAGACCATATATGGTGTACTTTGATAGTCAACAGCTCTCCAGAACCCAAGCAAAAGTCTTCAATTTACATTGTTTGTACTTTAATCCTTTAAACTAGTAATGTAAAAATGTAGTATGTGATCTTTGACATGTAAAGCATACATTCCCTCACTGGGATATGGAACTTCCCCATTAGATAATCTACTATTTTCTGCTTAGACTTCTGAATTGTACTGGGTTGAAACATTCTGTAAATTTAGCCAGAATATATAGCCACTAATTCATTTGTGTCAGGAGCAGCGAAGTGCTTCCGGGTTGAAAGGATTGAATGGTAACAACACTGTTGCCCAAGGGATGCCCAGATGGGGGCTCCTTTCATGTCCCCATTGAGTGGTACCCATCTCGCTATTCGCGGTTGCCCATTTTCAAATGTGGGGTCAGCAGGAGCTGGAACGTGTGACAGGAGCTCACCCCATCCCGCAGCAGCAACTGGGTCTCAAATGCGGGCTTGACAATTGTCAGTCCAGCATTCTAACCACTTCTAGCCACCACACTTCTATGTATATTAAAAGAATATATAACGGAAGCAAATAATTAATATTTCATTAAAATAATGTCTTGGTAAACATGACTAAACGTTATTTACAATCTTTACCAATCTTTATTACATTTTACTAAATGTTATTACAACATTACTTACCATATGACCATCAGTCTTGTCATCATTTAAAAGGGAAGAGTTACTTGTGAGAGTGTATTTGTTTCCTTCTCTGAATACACTGATCCTCTGGGCATTCAGTTTAGCTGATGGATAAAAGCTGTGATCTGGGTTTTCTCTAATCCCCAATAAATTGTCTCGGGGTTCAAAATTCCAGGACTGACAATTATGAGAGTAGCCTTCTGCTGGGATTTCAAGCTCTTGCCCATCTTCATACATTTGTTTTAAGACTCGACCACTGTAAGCTGAGGAAATTTTGAATCTTACTTTTCGGGATCTTGTATCATGCTTTTGGTTGGATTTCTTCTGGAACTCATCCATAGAGGTTGGTTTTTCACAGAAATTCCCAGGAATTTGTCCAGCAATGATAGTTTCTAAGGCATCTGAATGAACAAAGAAGAGAGAAAGATAAATAAATAAAAAGAGCTAGGCAATATATAATTCAAAAGCTCTATGGGCCCTCTCATATTACGGCTTAAAAGGACACCTCGAGATTAAACATTGATAGAGCGTCACAGAAGGAAATCATTGCTGCAAAGAAACAGAAAGAGGAATTTACTCAGGGGACTGGGGCCTAGGCTTATATATATGCTGTAATTTTGTATTGTATTGTAAAGGATAACATATAAAGGGGATTTATAGCTAAAGGAAAAGGAAATACGCATGTAGGTGGGCACACATTTTATTCTACCATACTTTTAGCTTTTATTTAGTGGCTTAGTTGTGCACCGCTTCTAAAATGAATTAAAATAGCAGATAGCAATGTGTTAAAAGAAGAAGAATCAACACTAAACAATTCATTGCTACACATAATCCTCTTCAGCTTTATCAATGAATAATTAAGTGCCCTTAGATGTAACAGGATCAAATCCTAAGTGACTATGGACTGCATTATAGCTATGTATAAGGGAAGCAATAGTAATTTGATTTATAATTTACCTCATCTTTTTCCCATCAATTTCTAAGTGGCAGCTGCCAGGAGGGAAAAAAGGTAGCTTTTCCTGAGAGCCAAGATTTAAAGATGTGAGTGCTACCAAAACTGGTTCTCTGACCTGGCTTTACTCCTCTTTCTCAATAGAGAAAAGCACAGAGTAGGTGGAGCTTCATGAAGCTAACATCCAGAGGTTCTTCCACAGGGAGAGCTTTGAATGCCTGCTTCCCAATAATGGCAAGCAGTGGTAAACCAGAGCCATACTTGAAGGCAGCAGCTCTTTGAGCAGAATTCATCAACTCAGCTTCCTCCAGAGTAGGGCTGACCTAGGATAAGTTTTCTCTCTGAAGGACAAGTTGGCACATTCTTCTCTTCCATGTACAAAAAGTGGATGGCCTAGAAGACAAATGCTGGTGACTGAGCAACATTCTGAGGGAAATAGCCTAGCTTTGAGATGATGTACCACCAATACTTTTCAGCTGAGACAACTTCCACCTTCTGCCTACCAGTAGAGCCATTGCTCAAATGGACATAGTTCTGTGGGCCTATTTCACTAATCTTTAGGATAGTCGAGTTTTCCCCTTCTTGTCTGTAAAAGATTGGATTTTCACATGTATAAAACAAGTGATCTGCTGTTTTTAATTATTTGCACTGAACAAACAGCAGTTCCATAAGTATAACAACCCACCCTCAAATCTTATGTGTCTATTTTGGGACATTTTTATATAACTTCTTTCACTCACTGGCAAATGCTCTAGTTTCCTGCCATTTTAATGCAACACCTACACATAGATGAATAAGAATCCCATGTTTCCATTTCAAGCCATAATCTTGAAGAGAATAACATTCCTCACCCTTATCTTCTTAGAAATATCCCGGGTGGTGTTGGAAATAATAAGTAGGTAAAGACGCCTCCTAAAATATATTATTTCTGCCTCGACTTTCAGTCAAGAACACCTAAACTAGTTTCCAACATTTCGGAAATTGTTCATAAGGATCAGTATGATTTAATCCTTTTCTTTTAAAGATGAATTGTAAATTTGGAAGATGCAAGTAACATCCTTTGTTTCCTGCCAACTTTCCATGAGAACAAAAACTGAATATGCACATGGAATACTTATTTACTGGTAGGAGAATAAGCAATTATTTTTAGATCTGTAATTTGTAATACCTTGTAACTAGCATCCTCCATAAACTGTTACTGGAGATCTAATAAAAAAAAAAGACTGATCAGATTTCCTGAAAGATAAGATTTTGCCAGTTTATTATATAACTATATATAATTTTCCAGTAGAAATGCTATATATGATTTCTTCTTTCTGTCTCCTATTACATGATAGTCGTATTACTTTACACTGAATCCAAATACTTCTTCCCTGTGCCGCATTTAAAGTCATGTGTATTTCTCTGACCTCCAGGATTTCAGGAACATGTCAGTGCTGCCATCTAAATGTATCTACACAATTTATTAACATACTTTTTTTTTTTACAAATGGTATTATAAACCTGCCTGGGAAGGTCGCAAATAAAAGTTACAAGACCTGGGATGCTGTAAATGTCATAAATACTTGCTGGTTGGCAAGCACCCAAATTTTGATCATATAACCATGGGGATGTTGTGATGGGTGTAGCAATAGCAATAGCACGTATTTACCATTCAATAGTGCTTTACAGCACTCTCTGAATTGTGTACAATGTCAGCATATTTCCCCCAACAATCTGGGTCCCCATTTTACTGACCTAAAAAGGATGGCAGGCTGAGTCAGCCTTGAGCCAGTCAGGATCGAATTCCTGGTGTGTGGGCAGAGTTAGCCTGCAAAAGACACTTTTTCAGAGCCATTGTAACTTTGAACAGTCACTAAACAAATGCTTGTAAATTGAGAATTACTTGAACTTCCACATTTCTAATCAGCATATTCACACATTCATCTCTGTATGGACCCAATACTTTCAATTATGTTTTATGTAGATCTTATAGGCGAAGAATCCCTTGCTCCTCAGATTACAGATTAAGTGATATTGGACATTAAACACACACAAAAATAACAAAATGATTTTCCTTTTAATGGAAAGCATTAGGAATATTTTTTTAAAAAAATATATAGATAAATATATATTCCAACGATTAAGTTACTGAGTGCATAAAAATGTATGTAGAATATTTTGTGTTTCTCTAGCATTTCCTTATGCAATATAGCTTTTGAGAAGTCTCTGGCCATACACATGATATTAAAAAAAACTTCCTGCCTTATTCATTTTGTAATTCAAATCTGTCCACAAATTGTTTGACTTAATGCTATCTGAGTTTAGAGAACTAGTATTCCCCCAACCAAAAATAGTTTTTTTCTAAAACCCTAGCCCATAAACCATGAAGTTGTGAATGTTCCAACACTGGAAGTTTTTAAGAAGATGTTGGATAACCATTTGTCTGAAGTGGTGTAGGGTTTCCTGCCTAAGCAGGGGGTTGGACTAGAAGACCTCCAAGGTACCTTCCAACTCTGTTATTATATTATATTATAACCCTGAATTTGATTTTGCACAGGAGCAGGGAAGCTTTTCACAGGTCAGATCTGCTCTTTCTCTGTTTCTTAAATGTTCTGATTATATTATAAGGATGAAACAATTATTTTATTCTTCTTTTAGCATCAGAAATCATTGTAGTCATTTTGATGGAAAACCCTCACTTTCAGTACTGCAACCAAAACTGACAAGATGTAGCCTTCACTTATCTAGCCTACCTTAGCAGAACTATGGATTGGTGCTATTAAAATTTCACAAGTGACTAGTGCCCTAGAAAATCTGGACTACTCAGATCATGGATGTGAAAAACACTCCACAACGGAATTTATTAGCAACATAACTTAAGCATTTAATTTTATAAGTAGCTTTCCACCACCTGGTGCTAGGTGTTTAAATATCCAGTCAATGAAGCAATGAAGTTTGTTGGAAGGGCACTCTAGAAAAGAAAGACAGAGGGAGAGACAGAAATCTGCACATTTTATCTAAAGAGGCACTTTTTGAATGCACAAACTGAACCATATTTTTATCTGGCTATTGCAATCAGTTGTGTTGTCCTGTGATTCCCAAAGGCCTCTTTAAATGGGAGTGAAATATCCTCTTCCCACAGCACACCAGAATTGCAAGATAATTCAGCACTATAACGATTTCTGACAGAAGCAAAGTGTTCCTGGCGCTGAATCCACTTACATTGGGTTTCCTTGCACGTCTCTCAACATATTCAAAACTTAAGAGTTGTGTTTCACTTCAAGAAAACTGGGCTGCTGACTTGCCCAGAATTACTGCCTACTGTAGTGTATTTTGAAAATGTCCTTTCTGTACTATTATCCTTTTTTCATGATTTATCATAGGGACATGTTGTTCAAAGTCTTGGAATACATCTGAAAAGAACAAAATGAGCATTACTGTGACATTGTGAGAACATCCATTTAACACTTTTAATTAAAACTTTGTCTTCATATGCAGTGGTGGGTTTCAAAAATTTTTACTACCGGTTCTCTGCGTGTGGCTTGGTGGGCATGGCAGGGGGAGGATACTGTAAAATCTCCATTCCCACCCCATTCTGGGGGAAGGATGCTGCAAAATCTCTATTCCCTCCCCAATCCAGGGGAAGTTTGCTGCAAAATCCCCATTTCCTCCCAATCAGCTGGGACTTGGAAGGCAGAGAATAGAAGGGGGCGGGGCCAGTCAGAATTTTTACTACCGGTTCTCCAAACTACTCAAAATTTCTGCTATCAGTTCTCCAGAACTTGTCAGAACCTGCTGAAACCCACCTCTGCTCATATGTTGATAATAAAAACATCTTTTTTCCTGGTGCAGGTGTGACGAGTTCATATAAAGTAGGAGGTATTTCTTCTTCACCTTTTTTTTAAAAAAAAAATATGAGGTGTCAATTTGGCATTCTAAGACTTTTGTCACTGCCAATCCTGTTTTGCATATTATGCAGAGATAAATATAAGCCTTCTATTGAACAAATACAAGACAGAAGCACAACCACATATGACATTGTGATGAGTAGGCCATCCATCCTTCCACCCTTCACATTTATATCCTGCTTATCAACCTGAAATACTAATATAATCCAATGCATACTACGTTATATAAATTCTAATTAAAAATATTTTAATTAGGAACCACTCCAGTCTAACCCTTATTTGACAAATTTAGAGGGACTAACAATAAACAAATAGAGAATTTTCTTCTGTTTCAATTGCATGTTGCTAAACTAATTAGTCTTTCTTGAGGGAAGCTTTTTTAAAAAATGTGTGATTTGATATTGGACTTTTCTTTACAAAGGTTAAAAAAGACAGCCCTTTTCAAATCCATGAATTAAGAAATCCTCAGATTTATAGTTCTTTGATAAAAGATAAAACTTTGCTGATAACTGTGGTGGAAAGCTATGATGAACCCATTATAGGCCACAATAGAATATAGACAATACTAAAGACAATATTTCTTAAATACCTGAAATGTGATGATCTGGGTCTCCAAAACTTTCAAATGTAATTCTACAAAAGAGACAAAACAGAAGCCATTCCAGGGCATGAGGTGGAATGTAATCTGGAGTCACAATAGGGAGGGGCTCTTTCCCAGAGAGCAAAGAGACAGTGAAGCATAGAAGTTTTGGTATGCAGGAAGAGGGTGAAGGTGGACCCTCCCTAGCAATTCACAATCATGGTGATAGTTGCAGATAGTTGCTTTAGTCTGGCAAGATTTCTGTCTATAGGAAACAATAAAGAAACTACTCAAAAGTAAATCCAAGTGTCATTCTTGGTTCTTTGGGCCTGACAGGGTATAACGTAATGAATATTTTGACTTTATGGAATCCAATCCTGTTTCTTATGTATGGACATCAACACTCTTTATCTGCAATCACTTCAGAGCTACACCTCATGTGGCACTCTACCATAAAGGTCCCCAACTCTGGGCCATGGCCCACTACTGGGCCACAGCCCATTCAAAACTGGGCTCGACAAGTGGCAGACAAGCACACATGCACAGCTCCATTTGTGCAAACGGCAGGCACTTACCTGTGCACATGAAGCTCCATTTGAAGCTCCACAGAACCATTTTCTCTCCCATACACACACACCATCCACAAAGCTGGAAAGATTGGGGACCACTACTCTACCATGTGGGGGAGGGAAGAGACTGAATAGTCTTACACATTTAGGATTTTGTTCTGCCCATTAGCAGAATATGCTCTCCAACAGGTTTCTCTTAAAGAAATGCACTCAGAACAAGAAACTCAACATTTTCAAAATTTGAGTTTTTTCCAACAATGGCAGAGAATGCTAAAGAGGTTCAAAAGACTCAAATTTAGATATCAGTCTATATCAGTGATGGCTAACCTTTTTGCCATCGCGTGCCAAAAGCGGGGGGAGCACGGTGGGGTCACACACACACATGCCCACATCCATAATTCTATGCGCCCCGCCCCCCCGTGCTCCC